>PVKN010000824.1:0-63078 GCA_004027915.1 Capromys pilorides
GGTGTTGTGCTACTATAAACATGGGCAGACATTTACCACTGTATAATGTAAATGATGTCTTTAATTCTTTTGGGAATATTCCTAGGAGAAGTATAGCTGGGTCAAATGGAATTATTTTTAACTTTTTTGTTTGTTTGTTTTTGTACTGGGGAGGCACTTAAGCCAGTACACTTGCCAGGCAGGCACTTAAGCCGCTGAGCTATCTTCCTGGCTGATCCCTTTTTAGCTTTTTGAGGAATCTCTATACTGATTTGTGCAGCAGTTGTACTAGTTGGTTGCTGATTCCCATCAGCAATCCTCAACACCATATCCAGCATTGGTTGCTTAATGTATTCCTTTGTGTGTGTGTGTGTGTGTGTGTGTGTGTGTGTGCATGTGTCTGTGTGTGTGTCTGTATGTCTATGTATGTGTGTATATATATTGGGAATTGAACTCAGGACTTCATGCTTGCCAGTCAGGCTCTGTGCCACTGAGCTAAATCTCCAGCCTGCTTTATGTATTCTTAATTATAACCATTCTGGCTGGGATAAGATACAATCTCAGAATTGTTCTGATTGGCATTTCCCTCAAGCTAAGGAGGTTGAACATAAGTATAAATGCTTATTGAGCATTAATACTGCTGTTATTTTGATAGGTTTGCTTTTCCACATTATTTGATTTTTTTCTAACAGCTTTTAATATTCTCTTTGTTCTGAATTTCTGGGATTAGGACTATCACATACTATGGAGAGGTTCTTTTCTGATTGTGTTGTAGGCAGCCGAGTTAGATAGAAATATTATAGGCAGGCAAACAGGGCTAGGCCCTCAAAGGAGATAATACAGAAGGCAAGATAACCAGCAACTATGGAAGGGATGGATGCTCCCACTGTGGGCCAGACCTAAAGACAAAAGATCGAACAAATGCTGACCTCCTTAAAGATTGACGTCCAAGATTGACCATCACCTGGAGGGAGCCAGAAGAATCATTAATCCGACTACTATTGGATGGCTACCTGATAAAGTTCTGTTCTGCACTCACTCCCGCTTGCTACGTGACTCACTTTTCCATTTGGTCCTGGACTTAATCAATTTTACCTGAGCAATGGTGCTTGTACCCTCATTGGTTGACTATAGCTTTGTCCCACCTCATGCCCACCTAAGCGAGTTTCCATGGTTTTCGCTTTAGACCCCCCTTGCCACATGGCTTTCCTCTATAAAAGTCCCTGGAAGAGACAGCTTCTGGGGGACACCCACTTGGGACCCCACTCCTGTCCCTCTTTCAGAGAGGACCTTTCTTTCCCTCAATAAATATGTTCTGCTCATTACCTCTGTTTGTTCCTAAAATTCATTCTTTGGTTTTAGAGAACACAAATTCATCCCAGGTACTTTTCAGATTGAGAGACCAGTTTTCCCTGTATCGTTTGGAGGTTCCCTATTGGAGGTCATCCACCCCAGATCAGTTTTTTCTTCCTGCATCAGTTGGGTCTATTTTGGGCTCTAAATTCCTTATTTACCTGAGTATCTGTTTCAGTCCCTGCATTGGAAAATTTTTCTAAAGTCATTTTATGGAAAAATTAACTCTAGAATTCCAATAACTCCCCAGGATTACAAATATAAGCTGTCCCAGGCCACAGTGAGGTCCAGGAAGGGCTTCCTATGCCAGCCAAGAACGTTCAGAGCACTTTCTGCTGTTCCTCTGACATCACCTTGGCAACTCCCAGCTCCGTTTTCTCAGCTCCCTGGAACCTCTGTGATCTCAGTGGGCCACGGTGAGAGAGGAAATTTCCTTAGTGCAGCTGTTTGTCTCCACCCTCAGTATCCGTAGGTCTTAATTGCCCTGGGCTTCTGAATTTATCTGCATCTTTTGCGTTTTCCCCTGCCAGGAGCCAGAGAGGCAGAAATGCTGTAGCTTGTGACGGGCACAGTGGCATCTGGGGTGAGTGCCCAGCGGTGTTCCTTTCCTCCTTTCTTCCCCTGAAAGGATTTTTGCATTTCACAGGATAAATATGTCTCTGAAGCTGGGCTGGGTTCCATGCTCATGGTTCAGGAATCTGCTTGATGTTGTTGCCATGGATTCTGGGCTGAGCCCTGGCAGGGAAACCAGCATTCCACCAGGGTGGGGACAGTGGCATCTGGGGTGAGTGTCTGGTTGTGCTCACCTCCTGCTTTCTTTCTTTCCTTGAAAGTTCACTGCATTACCAGTGGACTTGGCTGAGACTCACACCAGAGACTTGAACTCAGAACCTTCTCTGATCTCTGCTCTCCTTGGCCCATTTTACCAGATACTTCTTTGGTGAGGTGGCAGCAGCCTGTGGAGCAGCAGGGGGGAGGGGCAGGGCACCACGGTGGGGGGAGCCACTGTGGACAGTTGAGCCTCATCTTGTCAGGGTGATGTAACTGAGTGCAGTGTGAAGTAGCTTTAGGGGAGCAGAGAGCATGCTGGGACTAGGTGGCCTAGGCCATTCTTAGAGTACCAAGAGGACCTAAGGGAACAGAAGAAGGATGTGAAGGCTATGCTATAAACCAAATCTCACACTGGATGGGTAGCAAAAGGGGGAGGAAGGCACTCCTGCTTTGTCTCATGACAATTTAATTCTTTGTTTTTAATCTTTTTTTAAATTTATTTGGTACAGGGTCTCACTACACAGCTCAGACTCACAGTGATCCCCCTGTCTCAGGCTCCCCAGCACTGGCATTACAGGCATGTGCCACCACACCCAGTTTCAGTGGTCAGCATTATACTAATATAGAGATGAGACTGCAGGCTAATCGATATCCCTAGAGGCAGGGAACAATAAGCAGAGCCCAGGAAGGGCTGCTTTCTGTTACTTGAAAATCCCGGAAAGCTGGGAGTCAAGGCTGCAGATAGCAGCTTCTCCTGCAGGTGCCCTGTTCTTTGATGCCTAGCTTGTGATGTTAATGGTTGTCTCCTTCTCTGCTTGAAGTGTTAGCTGTTAGCATTTGTGTGAACCTAGTGTTAGGCATATGGTAAAAGATATGGTGATTTGTAGTCCGTATTCATTCAAGTAGCTATGCACATTCCTTAGCCTGTTTTTAGCCCTTAATACAAGTGAGCTACTTCTGAGGCTCTGAGCTCACTTGGAGAGAGACTAATCTCAGTGAGTCCTCTGAAGCTATATTCATTGGGTCTTCTCATTGTTTCTTTTGGCACGGCTCATAATACAGCATGGCAAGGGTACCAGGGATTGAACTTGAGTCTTTGTGCTTGCCAGGCAGGTGCTTAGACCACCAAGCTATCTCCCCAGCCCAACGATTGAATTCTTAGGCACAGCAAGTATCCAGTCTTAATTACATTCTCAGGCTCACATACAGTACCCTATACCCACAGGCTAGAGGAGGGGGCAGTATATTTTGACTTAGATTTTGCAAAGGTCTCAGTCCACAGTTGGCTGCCTCCGAGGCAGAGTGGATGGCAGAGGCTTGCCCCTGCATGGCAGGCAGGAAGCAGAGAGGGTGAAGGAGGGAGGGAAGGACAGGGATTCTTCCAGGCCCTGCCCCATGGCCCACCTCCTCCAACCAGACTCCACCTCCCAAATCATATTTGGTTATAAACTCATCAGTGGGATACTGAACTGCTAAGTATCACACCCCTAGGATCCAATCAACTCCCCAAAACCCCACCTACAAGCACATGAAGCTTTAGGGGGTCTAGATACAAAGCACAACAGGCCCTAAGAGATTAGAGCTGCACGACCACACCCAGTCTCAATTGCCATCTCAGCACACCCTAGGGACAGAGCCTGTAGGCAGGCCTGGTGATTGAACCCCCAGCCCCTGCGCCTAGGTGCATTAATCCGCTCAACTATTTGGCCAGCCCTACACTGCTTATTTGTATTTCTGCACTAAATACATAATTTTTTTTTTTGGGGGGTCTTTTTGAGACAAGGTCTCAGTATGCAGTTCAGGCTGGCCTTGAGCTCACTTTTGTAGCCCAGGCTGGTCTCAAACTCACACTAATCCTCCTTCCTCAGACTCCCAAGTGCTGGGATTATAGGCGCGTGCCACCATGCCAAGCAAAATTTATTTTTATTTATCTTTTTATGGCCAACTCAGAATGCCCTGGAGGAGGGACTAGGGCAGCACGTGGTGCCAGGGATCGAACCATGGTCCCTGTGGTTGCCTAAACTTTCGTAAGAAGGCGCTTTAGACCACTGAACCATCTCGCCAGCCCCAAGCCTATGTATCTGGAAGGTGATGGGATCCTGGGGGCATGAGACTCAACAGTGGATTTGTCCATCAATGAGTCAGTAGCTAAATGTGCCGTTAGGAGGTAGCAGTGGTCAGAAGAGGCAGATCCCTGGGCCGTGAGCAGGAAGGGTGTGCTGCCATTCCCCTCTCCTCCTTTCTCGTCCTGCTTCCTGGCTGCTGTGGGATGAGCAACTATCCTCTGCCTTGGAGCCAGCCAAGTATGGACTGAAACTTCCATTAACTGCGAGCTAAGTAAACATTTCCTCCCTTAATATTGGATGTCGGGTATTTTTGTCCCAGCAACAAGAGAAAAGTAACTAAGACAATGCTCACACCTTATATGAAGCCAACACTGGCTGCTTTTTCCAGCACAGGTGCTCCTCTTTGGCAAAACATCCCAGCCCTGTCCCTGGCCCTGTTCCTGCCAGGAGGCTCTGGCTGCCACCACTGTGCACCTGGGGGCACAGATGAGGAGCAGCTCTCCCCTAACTGTGGCTCACAATCCCCTCCCTGTCCTTCAGCACAGCAAGGTTCAGGCAAGAAAGTGGAGTCTCAGATTGAGATGAGTTTTTATTTAGAAGCCCTGGAAGACCAAGGTTCCTGATGTGTGCTCATTTGCCACAAAAAGGTGGATAGGCCTTGCTACCTCAGCATGGCACACAGAGCGGGCTCCTTGTGGCCACTGGTGACCTATGCCAGCTGCCCGAGCTCCTGGGAATAAAACACAAACTACAAATGGAACAAAGTGCCTTGAGCTTTGCTCCCATATCCAGTTAATAAAATCCCTGAGTTACTGCTGACTAAATCTATAATCTCCCAACTGTGTGGATAGCAAAAGCTAAATAAAAGAGGCAAATGGGATGATTTCAGGGCTCCAGGAGGCTCAAAACCCTCTCACAGAATTTGAGATTTTCGTGGGGATAAGACCAAGACCTTCTCTAGGAGGCCTGTATTTATTTAGTCATCAGAAGAAGGTAGGGCAGTACTCAAGAAGCAAATCACTCAAGGACTTCGCCAAGTAGGTAATAAGCTAATCCACTCAGGAGTGAGGTGCCCGAGGCCACGCTTTTTGTCTAGTTGAATTGGAATCAGGTGTTCTTGGCTGTGCCCTTGTCTTATCCTTTTGTTTTGTTTTGTTTTTTGGACCAGGGATCAAAAGCAGGACCTTGTGTTTGCCAGACAGGTGCTTAAGCTACTGAGCTATTTCCCTGGCCCCCTTGTCTTATTCCTGTCCCTTCCAGGCTCACCTGGGGTTCTGTGTACACAAAGCACTGTGAGGACACAGAGAAGCTGACAGCAGTGGTGGAGAGGAGGGGATGGGGTGGGCTGGAGGAAGCCCCAGTCACCCTTACTCTTAGGGAGCACAGTCAGGGTTAGGGGACGCTCTGAGGCTATCTCTGTCCAACTGGGGCTCAGGGAGGTGTAGAATTTCAGCCTCTCTGTGGTCAAGGTTTGTGTAGGGCAAGGGGAAGTGGGCAGGAATCCTGAAAGAAGTGGGTTTAGGATGGGGCGGGAAGAGGAGGGAGTGCTAGGAGTGATGGGAGATGGAGGAGTAGCTGGGGTCAGGCTGCCAGAGCTGGGTGGGAATTGGAGGAGCTCGTACAAGATGATGCTGCTGGAACAGGGCTCGGGACAAGGACAGAGAGGCAGAGACAGTCCTGAGAGCCAGGATGGGTGGGGCCTCACTGAGCCCAACTCACTGAGATGTGCTAAATTTGGGATGAGTATAGGGTGTTGCTGGGACAGAGCCTGTGGGGAGTGGGAAGAAGCTGAGTAAAGGGGGGGGGGGCGGTTATATCGGGATAGAGGAGGTGCCCAGGTGGTGTCTCAGCTTGGAGGTGGCCGCAAGTGACTTAGGCTGGCTGCAGTAGAGCAAATGGGGCTTCAGTGTCTCTCAGCCAGTACTTATATCTTAGACATAAAATGGTGATAACTGTTAGGTTTATGTCTAGTTGTCCCCGCAAAGCCTCATGCAATCATGGGGCGGGGACTTCTAGAGTTTGAGACTAGACTCATGATCCACTGGGATTTTGTGTTTTAGTACTGATGGGATTATGGGTCTGAGTCCTGGGATTATAGGTGTGATCTAGGGCAGATATCCTAAGGCAGAGAGCCTGAATGTAACATAAAAGAGACAGACAGACAGACAGACAGACAGACAGACTCACGCTGTTGCTCTCTGCTGCCCTGGTTGGTCTGTTGCCTCGGTCGCGATTGTTGCTGTTCCGCCACCATGAACTGGATGCTCTCTGCCCTGTTCCACTCAGCCTTGGGCCAGCCGAATATAGATTGAAACCTCCAGTAACTGTGAGCTAAATAAACCTTTCCTTCCTTCATTTTGGGTGTCGGGTATTGTCCCAGCAATGAGAGAAGAGTAACTAAGACAATAACAAACCGTCTCTTGTCCTGCTGCCCATGACCTGCAGGGAGAGGCCTGGCCCTAGAGCAGGAGCAGGTGTGACTCTACAAATGCGTCCTAGAGTATGTGACATTGAAGCCTTTGCATGCTGTGATGGATTGGCAACAGGCGAGCAGCTCATAGCACCCAATAGAACTGAGTCAGTGTGGTGCTGGGTGACGGAGCCCACCTGAGGGCTGTGGCTGGCAGCACGGGAGGTGGAGCTGGAGGAGAAGGAGGGAGGCTGGCGGGAGCTGGCAGAGGCAGTGGGAAGCCGCTGGTTCTCTTGGGCTCTTCTGCTGGAGGACCTTGTCATGCTGGCTTTCCCGACGAACTTGGCAGCTCTCATCAGAGGAGGAGCTCGGGACCTTGTTGTTGCTGAGGGTGGCTGTGGCTCACTTTGGGGGAGCTCTGGTGCTCACTTCGAGCATAGCTTCCTTGCTCCAGAGGGGAAGGTGGTGCCCTGCTCAGTCTTCTGGAGAAGCTGGTCACATCGACTGTCCTGATGGGTGATAGGTCAGGACTCAAAGTTTCCCAGGCACCCTGCCCCCAAACTCTCTCCCCCTTGGTCCCATGCAAAGCCAAACCCAAAACTGCAGAACAGGTCCACCTGATTTTGACCTGGGCAAGCAACCACAAAACTCTCCTTTGTTAACATTAAAGGTTCCCCACAGAAGGTAGCCCTGCCAAGATGAGCTCTCCCTCAGCTGTTCCGGCCTGCAATTACCCTCCCTGTCTCCCACTTTATTTGCTGCTGTCTTGGTCCACTAGACAGCCAGCCTGCTTGCTGTCCCCAATAAATCTTCTACTTGCGTCAGAATGCCTGGCCTGGTTGATTGCACGGGTTCGTACCTAACAACAGAAATTCAGCTTTCCTTGGTGTCAGAGGAGCGCGGGACCTCACCTTTGCGGAGGATGGTTGTGGTACTTTTCAGAGTAGCTCTGGTCCTTACCTTGAGCACTCCTCCTGGCTCCAGTTCAGATCCCTCAGCCCGCTGGCACAGATCCCTGACTTTCTAGGATAGACTTTCTAGGATAGACTTTCTAGCTTCTGCCACCAACCTTTGGGTCTCTTCAGTGCCAATCCATGAAACAGGCCTGTATGAGATATTGTAATGGACTCTAGCCTCCAGCCGGACTTGTGGGAGGCAAGGTTATGAGCTGTAGGTCTTCAACTGGACTCATGCAGGATATTACCTTGGGGTGCAGGCCTTCAGCTGGAGCCTTTGGTCTTTCGTGTGTGGACAGATTTCCTGTACTCGTTGGATGTGATTGATTCATTATAAAATAATCATAAAATGTGTCCTATGAGACCAAAAAAAAAAAAAAAAGGCTGGGCATGGTGGCGCATGCCCGCAATCCCAGCACTTGGGAGCCTGAGGCAGGGGAATCAGTGTGAATTCAAGACCAGCCCAAGGCCAGCCAGAACTACATAGTGAGAACCTGTCTCAAAAAGACCAAAAAAAAAAAATGTGTCCTATGGTACATTGTCCCTTTAGCCTCTCTTGCGCCTGACCCAGTTCCTGCAATACAGGTGACCATCATGAGAGCCAGTTTCCCAGCTCTCAACTTCTTTCTTTCTTTTCTTTCTTTCTTTCTTTCTTTCTTTCTTTCTTTCTTTCTTTCTTTCTTTCTTTCTTTCTTTTCTTCCTAGGGTTGTTACAGGGTCTCACTACATAGCTTGGATTCATGGTGATCCTCCTGCTTTCAGTCTCCCCAGCGCTGGGATTACAGGCATGAGCCACTAAGCCCAGACTCTGGCTGGCTCAGCCTGCCCTGGGCATAGGGCTGGCATGGCATGTGGTGTTGGGGATTGGACCGTGGTCTCTGTGCTTTGCCTAAGCTTGCCTAAGCAGGTGCTTTAGTCTGCTGTGCTACCTCACTGGCACCTCTGAGCTGATTCTATAGCTGGTGGGAGATCCCAGTTTCTTGCTCAGATTGGTAAGAACCAGCTGTGGCCCAAAATGTTGGCTGATCCGCCAGAGGTGACTTTGTCTCTCTGACCCTCTGCTTCATTCCTTGTTTAGAGCAATAAACCTGCTCGGTTAACCAGTTGTTTGTTGGGCCAAGAGAGTTCACTCATTTACAGCCCTGGCAATAAATATTCACTGAGGACCATTTCTGGATCCAGCCACCTCTTAGGTAATATGGAGGACACAGAGGTGACACAATAGCCTGTCCTCTCCAAACAGGGGAGGACTCAGACCCAGCCATGTGGTAGGAAGGGGTGGTTGTAGAAGCCTCAGATGAGGAGGCCTAGGGCCCCTGACTCAGCCCAGTCGAGGTCATGACACTATAGCAGGAGAGTCTAGCTTTCAAAGATGAGCCAGCACCTTGACTATTTTAGCACATGAGTGTCCCTAAGAGCAGCTCACAGCACCCGGAGAAGAGCAGGAAAGACCTGCAAGCCCGGGTCCTGTATGGCTCACAAGGATTCCGACTTCATCCTGAGCATCCTGGATCCTATGGTCATAGCTGAGTCCCAGAAGGGGGACAGAGGTTGTGTGGAAGGTAAACATGAGTGTCACTACCACTTCCTCCAGTGCGGATAGGACAGGCAGCCAGACCCAGGCTGGCACCCTCTCTCCACCTGCTCTTCTGGCCCCAGCTGTGGTTCTCATAGTGTATAAAGTGACCCACTTGAGCTGCAATGATTTTTCAATTGAAAAAGAATTGCTTAGAAAGATGGGAGGAAGGGCTGGCCAGATAGCTCAGCAAACCAAAGTGCCTGCTTAGGCAGACACAGGGACTGGGGCTTGATCCCTGGTGTGTTGTGCCAGCCCACCCCTGGGGTGCACTGAGGCGATGATTGAGACTGGGTGGTGCGTGCCTCTAATCCCAAGTATTTGAGAGATTGAAAACAGAAGGATCACTACAAGTCTGATCTGCATAGTGAGACCCTGTAGATCCTGTGCTAAATACATTTTAAAAAAAAAAAGATGGGAGGGGTGCACTGCAACAAATGCTGTGCTGCATCGTGTGAGTGGTTTCATTCTAGCCAATCACACAAGGATGTAATATGGTTTTTTGTTTTGTTTTGTTTCTTTCTTGGAAAGCCACAGGCATTGTTCTTTGTACCATGAGAAACCATGGGGAAAGAGCCAGAAGATTCGGTTCCCAGGCATGGTGGCCTCATTTCCGGCATCTTCTGAGCACCCAGACCAGCCTCCTCTACCCAGAATTTGGGTGAGGATAGATTTAGAGACCAGCCAGTTTCAGAGAGAAGGGCTGCTTAGAGCAGGGAGGGTTGGAATTTCAGAGAGGGAGCAGCCCAGGTGGACTTTCATGCCGTAACCAGGTCCCTCAGGGTAGCTGGGACAGGCTCAGGTGGGAAGGAGAAAGGACACTGTGACCCAGCAGGAGGCCATGGTGACAGTCCAGGGTCCCATGGGAGTTGAAAACCCTGCCTCAGCTGTCACGAAGCTCCAGGATCAGGCAACCTGTGTGGAAATTTTTCTCCACATTTTCTCAAAGAATCAAGTAAGCCCTTGGTATCCCTAGCCCTGTTGATATCCCCGTCTAAATGGAAAGATGGATTTTGGGTGTTAGATTCCAAAACATGTGCAGCCCACAGCCGGGCCACCTACCTCCTGCAGGCTGTAGAAGGGAGCCCAAGCCCTCCAACCCCAGTCCGCAGGCAGCGGCCCTCACCCTGGGGCCGTGCCGTTACCCACCCAGTGGAAGCCCCTTACCACTCTCCCTCTTTCTTCATCTGGGCTTCTTTTCAGGGATGCTGCTTCCTGTGTGAGTGACAAACCACATTTCACACCTGTGGCACCCGGGAGAAGACAAACCCACTATCTTCCTTCCACTTTTTTTCTAGCCATTTAACGGGTATAACTTCTGGAATTTTCAGTCCCTTGCAGATTACTCAGCTCCTATCAATGCACTGTGTAAGGCTGGGTTCTCTCGATACAAAATGTGTGCATGAGGGCAGGTGAGATAACTTGGCGGACTAAAGTGCCTACTTAGGCAAGCTTAGGCAAGCACAAGGACCACGGTTGGATCCCTGGCACATGCCATGCCAGCCCCGCCCCCAGGGCAGGCAGAGCCAGCCACACCAAAAAAGAAAAGTGTGCATTGTGGCACGCTGCTAAACAATAGACACCAAGACCAAAAGGAGAATTTGGAGTGCTTTATTAGCTGAGCTCAGTGGCAACACTCTCCTGGGGATCAGACAAGAAATTGCTCGCTGAACCGAGATGAAACATAGCCTTTAACCGTCTGACTGCTAAGGAGTGCTCTTGCTCTCTTCTTATGTTACTTCATAATGCGAAGAGCGCTATAGCAGCAGCCAAACGGTTAAAGAGAAAACCCACAGGGCTAAGCGCAAGGGGAGTTCTGCAAGATTTAGGAGTTGCCTTTGACCTCTTAATCAGGAAGGACATGTGGCAATCAGGGTTGAGGGAGGAAGAGGAGATGATGCAGGGCTCAGGAGTTGTCTTTCCTTCCTGTGATCAGGAGGGACACTTAGCACCAGGTTAATTGATTTCTTGGCATGCCTGCAATTAGGGAGAACATCTGCAACCAGGGTTGGGGTTCGCAGAGAGGACAAGGTGTTTACAAAATAGCAGTTGCAGAGTTCATTACAAAAAGAGTTGGTGGAGTCAGCTTATAACATGCCTGAGCTTTGAGGATCAACGCACTGAAATTCATGTAATATGAGTAAAAAGCCACAATGTTGGCAAAATCTCCAAGGTAGTCATATGCTACTGTTTTTTTTTTTTTTAAATGTATTTGGTACAGGATCTCACTATGCAGCTCAGACTCATAGTGATCCTCCTGTTTTCAGCCTTCCCAGCACTGGGATTACAGGCATGTGCCACCACGCATGGTCTCGGTGGCCAGCTCAATGCACCCAGGGGTGGGGTCAGTGCAGCATGTGGTGCCAGGGATAGAACCCTGGTCCCTGAGCTTGCCTAAGCAGGTGCATAGTCCACTGAGCTACCTTGCAGGCCTGTGCTACTGCTCCTGGACATTCGTGCTTACACCACATTGTGCTGGCATGCATCCCTTGGGGAAGAGCATTAGACCCCGTCCTTGCACAGATGAGGCAACGCTGAGTCTGGAAGGCCCCTGGGCCGGGTCACAATGTGGTGATTTGCAAGGCATGTCATCAGGAGACGGATCACCCAACCACCTCAGCATCCACAGCAGTGGACCCTCCACCCAAGTTTATCATCTATGAAAATCGTCATTGAGACAGAAATGGGAGATGACTGTGAAATTTTGGTTACCATTTTCTGTGCATGTTGGCCACATTCCATTTGTGTTTTTATTTTTTTAATTGTTTTATTTATCTGTTTATTTATTTATTTTATCTTTTTGAGGCGGGGTCTCATTATGCAATTCAAGCTGACCTTGAGCTCGCTTTTGTAGCCCAGGTTGGTCTCGAACTCACACCGATCCTCCTGCCTCAGCCTCTCAAGTTCTGGGATTATAGGTGTGCACCACCATGCCTGGCTTCCATTTGTATTTTTAATAAAATAAATATGAAGATTCCCAGAGGATAGGGCTCATTTCTGGGAATAAAGCAGAAGGCCAGCCCCAGCAGGCCTGATAGGATGGTTCTGCCCTGAAGCTTATGTTGCTGATCTTCGCAGCCTTTGAGGCAGGAGGGGATCTGGCTGACCCAGCTACTGGCTCTTGGGGGCCTGCCACAGGGAGTAGGTACCGGCTCTCAGCCTGTAGTGTGCAAGCGAAGCGCAGAGCACTCGGCCACAACTGCCTGACGGGAAGCTTAGTGTGTGGCTCTCCCCAGCTCTCTTAATGTTGAGCAGTGGTGAGTTCTTGACCTTTCATGAATCAGTTGTATCATAAGTGACCCAGACTGATGGGTCTCACATGCGCAGACTTTCCTCATCTGGCTGAGGCCTGTGGTGGCCTGTGAGGTTGTGACATCTCAAAGGACAAGTTAAGGCCACACCTGAGGAAGCCAGGCTCCAACCCCAATTAACTAACAGGAGAGTTCAGCTGCAGGTTCCACACTCCTACAATAAGCGCCAACTTAGGATAAAGTAGTTCTCCTTAATAAACTGACACAATTTACTACTTGGGAAGATATCTGAACTGGCTCCCAAGGTCTTTCTCAGATAACCATACTTTCCTCATACTCCATACTTTCCTCGGCCTCCTTTGTCTGAAAACCAAAAAATATAAGTCACCCAAAGTTCTTTGTCTCAGCTCCCAGAGAATCTTGAATTCTGTTAGAGAGTTTTAAACCTTCTGGAGCCCTAAAATTGCATCTCTCTCTCTCTCTCTCTCTCTCTCTCTCTCTCTCTCATCTTTTTGAGACAGGGTCTCGCTGTGCAGTTAAGGCTGGCCTGGAGCTCACTTTTGTAGCCCAGGCTGGTCTTGAACTTGCTCTAATCCTCCTGCCTCGGCCTCACAAGTGCTGGGATTACAGGCGTGCACCACCACGCCCGGCTTGTCTCTCTCATTTAAGCCTTCACCACCCACTCATTTGGGAGGTTACAGACCTGACCAGTCCATTGTACTTTGCTGCCCTGGTTTGGATGAAATTCATTCTTCCTGTGGTGCAGCTGCATGTAAAGGTTTGGCTTTAACATGTGTCACCGTGTTAGAGAGCTCTGTCTTTCTACAGAGAAAGCAAAAAGACCTGCACCTGGTGGGGTTCAATGAGCAGCACCCCTGAACAGACCACTTTGGGCCTCAACCTGAGAGCACCAGGGGGAACTCAGGGCATTTCCTACACGAGCACCAGCACGTGTAGAAAAGACACCGCCACCACCACCCATGAAGTCCAATGCTGGACCCTCTGGAAGACAGGCAGTTGCTATAAATGAATCTCATCAAGCAGGGGAGACTGAGGCACATCACAGAAAGGCAGGCCGTATCAGCGCAAGAGGGTGGCTAAGAAGCCTCTGTTAGTGAAATTTGAAGTGAAAAGCCTATGCTAGGGGCTGGGGAGATAGCTCAGTAAAATAAGGGCTTTCCTGGGCAGTACAGGGTCCTGAGTTCAATCCCTGGCACCGCGAAAGAAAGAAAGAAAGAAAGAAAGAAAGAAAGAAAGAAAGAAAGAAAGAAAGAAAAGCCTATACTAACTTTCCCACTCCGTTGTTGGTTCCTGGGTCCGTGTATCTCCCTTAAAAATAGTTGAGTTTCTCTAAATTAGCCTACGTACTACAACGGTCATTTTTGCATGACTACAATGAAATGCCTGACAGAGACCAACTTCATGAAGGAAAATAGTTTATTTAGCTCACAGTTTGGGATATTTAAAATACAAGACTGAGCGACAGCATGGATTTGGCCTCTGTCCAGGGTCAAATGGTGACTGCTGTCGTGCTACTGGGACCATGGGTAGAAGGAAGAAATAACACCTTACTATAAGAACCCAGAGAGAGGGATTAAGTTGGGTTTGCTCTTCTAGAAATTTTCAATGATAAGAGCTTGGGTCCCCCACGAGTCTGCCCCAAATTCCTTCCCTGAAGGGCCTAGCAAACTAAGTAAAGGTCCGTATAACTTCCTGACACTGCCACCCTGGGGACCAATCTTTCCACACGGGAACATTTAGGGAACAAACTATATCCAAGCTGTAGCATCTCTCTCTCTCTCTCTCTCTCTCCCCCACCCCCGGGCTTCACATACAGGGTTGAGACTTAGAGGTAGGACACCAGCTCGGAGGCAGCTGGAGCAGCAGAGAACCCTTCAGTCACAGAGCCCTAACGACCCCCTCTGTCCCTGGGAGAGCTGGGGTGACAATTGCCTTGGGCCCATTTTTCTGTTTCCATGGCCTCTCAAGCCTTCCACTTCCTGAGCAGAGCAGAGAGCTCCAAACTGTGCCTCCTGCCTCTTGCTCAGGCTGTACACCCTGTGAGTTTATGTCTCCTTGTGATGCTGGAGGACTCTTGACTTTGTCCCAAGGGCTTGGTCTCAGCAGGGGAGGGGCATGATTAGACTTATGCGTGTGGAGCATTCTGGTCTCCTCCTGCCCTGGGGAGGATGGACAGGAGAGGTGAGATGACAGGCAGGCCAGTGCACAATGACCAGAGTCCCACCTGTCCTTTCTCCATGGGTGAGGAAATGTCCCTTCCTATCTTACTCCCTTGTACTTCCAGTTCCCCCTCTGGAAGCTGCAGGACAGAGCCCATTTGCAAACTTCCGCAGCTACCTTTCAGTCTGGGCTGAGTCCTAGAGCTGGCCATGAAGACTCTTACCTTTTTGTGAGGAAACAGAACACACACCCAGGTGCACCACAAGCATCTGGCCAAAGGTTCCTCCTACAACTTCCCTCGTGCCTGTTGAAAGCCCCAGTCCTTGTGTCCTGTTTCTTTCTCTCCGGGGTCTCCCAGGCACACTGGATGGAAGAAGGCTCCCTGTGGGGTTGGCTTCTGCATGGCTGAGCGCTTCTGACTCCCCTGCCCAGTCACCTCTTCCCGTGGTGGAACTCATCCCTCTGGGCAGTGATGTCCTGCCATGGCTCAGGCAGGATGGGGCCCAGGTCTGGTCGTCTCTGCCAAAATCTGGGGTGAGGGAGAGGCCAGGAGCCCAACAAGGAAGACACAGAGAAAGTTTTTTGCAGGCTATGACTGAGGCTGTGGTTGTGAGGAGGAAGGAGCCAGCGTGCTCCTTGATCTGGGCCTGTTTGTCAGGGGCACTGAGTTAGGGAAAGAGGGGAGAGAGAGAGAGAGAGAGAGAGAGAGAGAGAGAGAGAGAGAGAGAGAGAGAGAGGAGAGAGCATGGAGGGCTCCGAGGCTGGGGTGTTAGGGGGTAGCAGGCAGAGAGCACAGGGCACTGTGCATGCTGAGAGCACCTGATGCACTCATGAGAAGCTGAAGTCAGACAGCCCTGGGCTCTCATCTTCTCACTGTCCTTCCTCAAGGCATCAAAAACCCTCTGCACACCACGTTACAAGTTTCACCACTCTGGGTGTCGCTGACTGGCTGTGTTCTCCAGGGGAACCCATTCTGTGCAGCAGGACCAGCTCCACCTCACCACAGGCATCAGATCCTGGGACTCGGCCTCTGTCCACAGGTGAGGAAGCTTCCAGCTTTCCAGGCAGTAAGTAAGATGCTGGCCCATTTGTCTAATTGTCACACTCTACTCTCTGGATCTGAGCGTGACAGCAGCATAAGTCTGCTGCTGGTCAGTGACACAGCCTGGACTAGAACTCAGGCTTCAGAGCTGCAGTCAGGGACCCCAAACTCCCCTGACCCAGTCCTCTGAGAAAGTCAGGCTCTGCCACGGATACTCCTGGATGAGATTCAGGGCTGTGAGAAGGGGCTGACACCCAGCTCCAGGTGATGTGGGAGTTCCTGTCCCTAGCAGCTTGCACTGTTCCATAGAAATAAATAGAATGATTCTCCCTCCTGGCAGCACGAGTATTTTATTTCCAGCTGGCTGAAGGGATCCTGTCCCACAGGTAGGCGGGAATGAGTGCAGGGATGAGGTGCCCCCAGACCACAGGTCCCTCTTTCCTGGTTCACAAGGAGGCTGTGTCACTCGTGCGCTCCAACCACATCATAACTTGGGAGTTTGATCCTTTCTCTCTGCAGAGGGACTTGGATGGGCAACAGAGTGCCAGGCATATCTTATCTGAGGAGGTGGGAGGGCCAGAAAGGAGTCCAATCCCCCCAAAAAAAACACCTTTAGCTGGTGGTGCTACACAACCTTCCATGACCCACTTTTATGAGCAGTTCTCTTATCTCTGCCTGTTTCTCTGAGGTTTCTCATACCTGCTCCTGGAACATAACAGAATCAGAGCTGAAAACATAGTTGGTGGCAGAAAATATCTCTGCATTGCTTTGGAAGCCAAATGACGCGCAGGAGGTCCACCTGGTGTGCCTGATATTCTGGATGTTCAATAACTTAGATTTGGAGAAAAGAGATAGATAACTGGGCGAAGAGGAGAGCTAATATTTTGTCCCTGGGCTTCCAAGACCAAAAAGGACCTAGGACATTAGGAGACCTTTCTACAGGAGCATATTAAATTTAGTGAGTCATCCAACCTCCTGAGCAGGGAGATTGTTGGACTGCCTCACACCGCCAGCCAACAGGAGTCGACCAATGTACGGTGTGCTAAAAAGTAATGTCACCAAAAAGACGTCTCCCATGTCACTATGGGAGGCCACATGGTCAAGCAAGGCCATGATCTATCCTGGTGGCTGACTCTGACAGGGGAGCTGTGAAGCTCTGTACATGGTTCCAAAAGTAATGCCTAAAGAGACTCCACTGGTCTCGATGTATAAGGACAGGCTAATTTTGATTAATACAGGCCTTGTTGTAAAACTTTTAAAAAATTGTATTTATCTAGCGCAGAGTCTCACTACACAGCTTGGATTCATAGTGACCTTCGTATCTCAGCCTCCCCAGCACTGGGATTACAGGCGTGGGCCATCATCCCTGGTTTCTAGGGCTGGCATGGCATGCCTGGGGTTAGCATGCCCCGAGGGTGGGGCCGGCAGGGCAGGCCCAGGGATTGAATCCCAGGCCCTATGCCTGTTTACAGGTGCTTTAATCCACTGAGCTATTTGGCCAGCCCCTACCTAACTTATAAACCTCACAGATAAGGCCCTGACAAGGACAAGCGAGCAAGGGGAAATCAAACAAAGCCCTCAAAAGGAATGTACACATAGGCAATGGCACCTGGGTTAGGGTCTTGGGCCCTGGGTTTACCAAGGATGGCCCTGAGAACCAATCAGGTTGTGACAAGTTCCAGGGAGGAAGGGTCCCCAACACCTGATCACAGAGACCATAGACAAAATCCCTGTGAGTATTCACCTGGAACCCCTGTGCTCACCTTGCACAGGGCAGTTGTCCAACCTAGCTAAGCAGCAGGACACGCCCCAGGTGCAACAATTCCACCTGTGGAGTGAACAGGAATCTTCACAATTTCAGGAAAGGCATATTTTAAAAGGAAAAAAAAAAGGCCAGCTAGATAGCTCAGCGGATTAAAGCGCCTGCTCAGGCAGATCCAAGGAGCAGGGGTTTGATCCCGGCCTGCCATGATGGCCCCACCATCAGGATGCACTACTGGGCGTGGCGGCATGTACCTGTAATACTGGTGCTTGAGAGGCTGGAAAACAGCAAAGATCGCCACAAGTCCGATCTGTGTAGTGAGGCCCTGTAGACACTGTACTACATACATTTTTAAAAAGGCAAACAATGGAGGGAGAAAACATGAATTAAACTGGGATCCATCGCTGGAAATGTAGAGAGGTGCGGCAGTTCTGGGAGGGCAGAAGGAAGCCATGGCCAGGGCGCCCCGGGATACAGCTGCACAGACCCAGGCACCGAGCACAACTCCAGGGACGGAGTCTGGTGCCACAGCCTGAGGTGCTAGGGGAATTCTATCCTTCTAAGGCCAAGAGACAGGAGAAACGTGGGGACACAGAACACAGGTCTTGAGTAGTTAACCTGAGTAAACTGAAGGTCAGGGCTCAAGTTGATTAAGTGTGAAGGTCCCGAATAATGGACCTTAGCAAGCTGAAGGTGACTTGGAGAGGGTGAGGTGCAAATAAGCCGGCCTGTTTTCCAGACATCAAAGGCTTGGCAGCAGCTAGCAGCTGCCTGCCACAGTCACCAGTACCAGAAACTGAATAAACTCCTCTGGACATACGGACACACACACACACACACACACACACACACACACACGTGTGTGTGTGTGTGTGTGTGTGTGTGTGTCTTTCTATTCTTCCCAATAAACACACGTTCTGTCATTCCTGAGCACTTGTTTTATTGGCTCCAATCCCCGTTACCTCAGAGCAAGGACCCAGAGTGGGAGGCAGCTGCTTACACTATGCTCGCAGCCCACACTGAAGGGAGGATAGGACATTCCTGCCTGAAGGAGGGCAGCTGCTCTTGGCAGGGCATTGGGAAGTTTAGCTGACAACCAAGATTCAAGAACAGAACCAGCCTCAAGGGCCGGTGGGAGACAGCTTAGTGGACTAGGCACCTGCTTAGGCAAGCGCAGGGACCAGGGTTCTATCCCCGGCACCACATGCTGTGCAGGCCCCACTCCTGGGCATGCTGAGCCAGGCACGGTGGTGCACTCCTGTAACCTCAGCGTGGGGAGGCTGAAAACAGGAGGGTCACTATGAGTCTGAGCTATGTAGTGAGATCCTGCACAAGAAAGAAAGAAAGAAAGAAAGAAAGAAAGAAAGAAAGAAAGAAAGAACGAACCAGCCTCAAGAGATGAATGAGAAAAACCACTCAGCAGCAAAAGAGCCAGGATTTCCTTACTAGCCTTCCTCCTAGGGTGCAGCTCTGTACATGGCTTTTTTTTTTTTTTTTTAAGGTTTTAACTTTTTTATTATCATTATTTATATTTATTTATTTATTTATTTTGTATTATGGCTGGCTCAGCCTGCCCTGGTGGTTTGCTGGCACAGCATGTGGTGCCAGGAATCAAACCGCGGTCCTTCCAGTTCTAAGTTTTCTTAAGCAGGTGCTTTAGACCGCTGAACCATCTCGCCGGCCCCTGTGCATGGCTTCTGATCTGCCCATTTTTGCCCATCTCAGATGTGACTGACACTATTTTCACAAGCAACTTTGTAGCCTAATTAGCATCTCAAGAAATGGAGTGCAGAGCCAGGAAGATAGCTCAGAGGCACAAGTGCTTGCCTGGCAAGTATAAGGTCCTGAGTTCAATCCCCAGTTCCACAAAAAGAAAATATGAAATTTGGGGCTGTGGAGATAGCTCTGTGGCACAAGTAGCTGCCTGGCAAGTGCAAGTTTGTGAGTTTGAACCTCGGATCCAAAAGAAAGAAAGAAAGAAAGAAAGAAAGAAAGAAAGAAAGAAAGAAAGAAAGAAAGAAAGAAAGAAAGAAAGAAAGGAAGAAAGGAAGGAAGGAGGGAAGGAAGAAAGAAGGGAAGGAAGAAAGAAGGGAAGGAAGAAGGGAAGGAAGAAAGAAAGAGAGTGCAACCAACAAAACCCAGGGACAGCTGTGATCTGTTACTGAAAATCCCAGAAAGCTGGAACTCCAGGTGATATACAGCAGCTTCACCTGCTGGCTGCCTGTTTGTTGCTTCCTCTTGGAATGTTAATGGTTAACATCTGTATGAACCTAGTAATAAGGAAAAGGAGGAAGTCAATAGAGATCATGGTCACATTTGTGACTATGCACATGGTCCTCCCTTACTAAAATGATTATACCTGAAATAAAGCTGAGTTGCTTTTGGGGTTCTTGGCTCACTGAGGGACAAACCTCAGTGAGTCCTCTGAGCTACCTTCATCGGGTCTCCTCATCGTTTCTTTCGGCACCGACTCATAACATACAACACGATTGCCAACTGGGCCACCTACCTGAGAGGAACTGCCATCCCTGTTCTAAGAACCCACTACCCTCCGTGGACTCCAGAACATTCTCTACTAAATCATCACAAAGAAATGAAATATTTAATGCTTAACATAGAAATGGCAGAACATAAAGGGGAAATGAGCAAAACTTGAAATATAAGGAGTAAGGAAGTAGTGCCGCCATATGCATTGGAATTGAAAGATAGACTCCAGATTATTGTACGTGGCAAGCAGAAGTTTCAGGTAGAAACCCAAAGGTTAGGAAAAAAAAACCCAGCTACATTTATTGAAGTTCAGGGAAAGGTATGCTCAGAGTGTGCAGATCCATGTCAACAGAAATAAAGTGGTAGCACAAACAGGAAAAGGGGTGCCAGGATGGTAGGAGAATTGGAAGATCAAACATAAATAAGGGTTTTGGAGCCTCAAGGATATCCATTTTGCCCCAGGCACCTCTCATTGGATCTCTCTGGACAGACGGACAGAAGCACTTCGCAGGATGCTAAGTGATCTCACCTGCTTCCAGTAGACACGACTCTTCTAGAACTCAGTTTTAATCACATACATACGGTCCCTACGTATGAAAACCTTCAGTGAAGTTCTAGTGGAGAAAAGGTTGTGTCAAGCCATGGGACCCATCGCCTGTGTGCTCTGGCCTGGCATTTTAGAGATTTCCTGGGTCTTTGTTATTTTATGTCTGTGCTTCCCTTCGGACAATAGAAGATTGGACCTGGGTGCTGCCCCAAGTTATATGGAAGGAAGAGGAGTGGCCCACAGTCCCAGCTGTGCTACCTGGACTAGTAGCTCAATGCTAGCGCTTTCGCCTAGTGTGTGTGAGGCCCTGGGTTTGACCCTGAGCATAGGAAAGAAGGGAGAGAGGAAATAAAGGATAAAATGGGTAGTGTAAAATTCAGATAGCCCGAATAAGCATAACAAAAATAAAACTGCAATGCTGGGTGTGGTGGCGCACGCCTATAATCCCAGCACTTCGGAGGCTAAGGCAGGAGGATCAGTGCGAGTTCAAGACCAGCCTGGGCTACAAAAGTGAGCTCAAGGCCAGTCTGAACAGCATAGTGAGACCCTATCTCAAAAAGACTAAATAAATAAGTAAACAAGTAAATAAATAAATACATAAATACATAAAACTGGGGCCAGCAAGATAGCTCAGCAGTCTAAAGCACCTGCTTAGGCAAGCTTAGGCAACCACCGGGACCATGGTTCGATCCCCAGCACCACATGCTGTGCCAGCCCCACCCCCCCAGAGCAGGCTGAGCCACACATAACATAAATAAAGTTTTTTAAAAAAAATAAAACTGCAAGGATTACTGAAGTGTGATACTACGAAATCTAGAAGAAGCATGATCCTTATTGTCACAACCCGTGAGAGCAGATACCACGGGCTCAGTGCCAGTGAGGTGGCGGGCAGCCTTCCAAGCTCTCAATAATCACTGATTTACATCTGGGGAAAATGTATTACCCCACTTAGAAATGAGAAAACTGAGTCAGAGAGAGCAAATACTACTAGGAAACCTAGTCCTTGTAAATAGAAAAATCTGGATTGGAACTTGAAATGAGCACTTTGGCTTCCACCACTGTCCTAGTAGTTTTCACGCTGTAACAAATTGTCACAGGGGCCGGCGAGATGGTTCAGTGGTCTAAAGCGCCTGCTTAGGAGGGCTCAGGCAACTGCAGGGGCTGCAGTTCGATCCCCGGCACCACATGCTGCGCCAGCGCCACCACCAGGGCAGGCTGAGCCAGCCACAAAATAAATAAATAAAGAAACAAACAAACACAACAAGCAAACAAATAAATAAATAAATAAAATTAAAAAAAAAAAAACAAATTGTCACAAACCCAATGGATTAAAGTAAATGAGATAGACCAGGATACAGCTCAGGGGCACAGCACCTGCCTGGCAAGCACAAGGTCCTGTCCTGAGTTTGATTCCTGCTACCAGAAAAGAAATGAAATGAAATGTATTCTTTCACATTTCTAGAGCCGGGGAGTCCATCAGCAAGGCCACACTCCACTGGAGGCTCCTTCAAGCCACTGGGGGCTCCCAGGGTTTGCCTGAAGCTACACTGATTCAGTCTCTGCCTTCCTCTCCTCCTCTAATGGTGGCCAAATATCCCTCCACCTCTCTTTTTTGTTGTTGTTGTTGTTGTTCTTAGTACAGGGTCTACAGGGTTTCCCTACATAGACTGAACTCGTAGTGATCCTCTTGTTTTCAGCCTGCCAAGCGCTGGGATTACGGGTGCGCACCATCACACCCAGTCTCAAAGGCCGTCTCAGCGTGCCCCAGGGGCTGGCCCAGCGTGGTGTGTGGAGCCAGGGATCAAATCCCACTTTCTGCATCTGCCAAAGCAGGCGCTTTAATTCCCTGGGCTAGCTGGCTGTCCCTTGCCTCCCTCTTTCATGGACTTATGTGACTATACCTGTGGGCATACCTAGTTAATCTAGAATCATTTCCTTATCTCAAATCGCTTTACATAAGCATATCTCGGAAGACTCTCTGTGGCGTATGTCACTCTCATTCTTGCTTTGCCAGAGCAAGTAATACTCATAGGTTCCGAGGACTAGGATATGGGATATCCCTGGGGCGCGCTATATTTCTGTGTATAAGAACTAGACTGCTGTTCAAAGATATAGCAGATACAACAGTCCTAATCAGCTGGAAAACAGAAACAAAAATAACTGCGTAGCACGACCATCAAAGGCTTGGGTCTCTTTCTGAGTCTTCTCTTCTTTTGGGGTGCTCACCACAATCATATGAGCTTCGCCTGTGAGGGAGGCCTGGCTCCTACAAGCTTCCTTGGTTACGGGGTTCCCTCAAGAGTGTCAGCTTTCTCCCAGCCCCTCTTCCCGCTCTGCTGCATACAACCGGAACGTGCTTTTAAAAATACAAATGAAAGCTGGGCCTGGTGGTGCATGCTTGTACTCCCAGCACTCGGGAGGCTGAGGCAGGAGGATCCCTACGAGTTTGAGACAAGGCAGGGCTACATTGTGATCTCAAGGCCATCCTGAACTGCATAGCAAGACCCTGCATCAAAAAGACAAACAAAACCAGAATGGTGGCATCACTCCCACATACTCTTCTCTGATTCCCTGCTTCCTGCAGTGTGAAGTCCAGACCCTCCCTCTGCCCAGCAAGCCCTGCTATGGCCTGGCCCCTTTGTCCTGCAGCTTCTAGCGCCCCACACATCCCAGTCCTTTCTACCCCAGCAACACCAGCTTTACAGCTCCAGGTGAGCTGCTTCTTCTCCAGGCCTTTGCTCACACTAGTAACACTCCTGAGCCCCGCTTTCTCTCTCCTGGTCTGGCTCTTCCAGCCTACAAAGTCGTTTTGAGACTGAAATAATGCTTAACCTTGGGCATCAGCCTAACTCAGTAACACTTTGCTCCTTGGTATGCCACATTATATTATAATTGTAATTACAGTTAATGGGGGGAGGGGCTTCCTGGGAGAGGCGGGCCCTCTGAAAACTCCCAGCACAGGGTCCATGCTATGCGGAGGTACAGGAAAGTCTGAGCAAGAGGACAAACTCGGAAGGTGCCCTCTGGCGGCGGAAGGAGAAAACTGCGTCCCCTTGAGCCAAACCCAAACCCAAGAACAGAGCCAAGAATGCCCCCACGGAGCCTGTCACCTGACTGAGCCACGTTAATAGAGCCACCCATGGGGAATACATTTGGCTTTTTAAAAAATAGTTCTTAGGGGCCAGCAGGATAGCTCAGCAGACTAAAGTGCATGCTTAGGCAGGCTTAGGAAGTGCAGGGATGGCAGTTCGATCCCCAGCACCACATGCCGCACCAGCCCCGCCCACAGGGCCAACTGAGCTGGCCAGAGTCCAGGTGTAGTGGTGCACACCTGTAATCCCAGCGCTGGGGAGGCTGAAAGCAGGAGGATCACCTCAAGTCTGGTCTGCATAGTAACACCCTGCAACCATCAAATACATTAAAAAAAAAAAAAAAAAAAAGAAAAGTTCTGGGTCGGAAACATGGTTCAGTGGTCTAAAGCGCCTGCTTAGGCAAGCTTAGGCAACCGCAGGGACTATGGTTCAATCCCCAGCACCACATGCTGTGCCAGCCCCACCCCCCAGGGCAGGCTGAGCTGGCCATACACACACACACACACACACACACACACACACACACACACAGTTCTTAGTTTTGTTTTCTGCCTTTCTCACTAAGAGGTGGGTGCAGGAACTTCTGCTGTGTTCACATCCCTAGCATGGACAAGAAATAAGAGGGACACACAGGCAATAATACAGAATAGAATCACACCGCTACTGTCTTTTAGACGCTGGCCCGACAGGACAAAGACACTCCTCACAAAAGCAAACCCACTGGCTGTTCTCAACCCCTTTCTGGATCATGCTTAGGACTTCAAGATCCTGGAACCCGCCCCCCCCCACAGTTATCTCTACCTCCTCCTTCTGGAACCCGGATGTGCAAGCCCTCAACCGGCAGATCCCTGTCTCTGGGGTACACTGTTGGCACACCCAGGAGTCCACCCCAGTGGTGGAATAGGAGGGAGAGCAAGCATTCAGGAAAGTGGGGGCTGCCACTTAGGAGCCAATGGCCCCTCCACCCCGAGTGCCCATCCTCTGGGGAAGAATTTCACAGGGTCCACAAACTCTAAATTCCAACTGGATCTTTCAGTCTCTGATTCCTCTTGAGGGACTAAAAAAAGGGTCCTCTCTGCAGGATGAGGGGGCTGCAAGCACCTTGTGAATAGAAGTTGTCTGGATGGGGCAAGCAGGGAGGCAGTGCACCCCATGAATAAAGAACAAGAAACACGGTATCTATCCTGTGGGCTTCCTGTATTCTGGAAAAAGAACTGACAGAGGATGCCCAGATGGTGCAACAAATGTGGGGTACCCAGGGAATTCAAGGAAAGTGAGCTCGTCCTCTTCTCCATGCCAGCTGCCCAGAATGAACCATGGTCTGAGTTTTTTGTGTTTTTTTTTTTTGCAGGACCAGAATTCGAACTCATGACCTTGCACTTGCCAGCCAGGCACTTGTGCCACGGAGCTATCTCACCAGCCCCTTACGATGGTCTTTAGCAGGGTCTCGGTTACTTTTCTCTCATTGCTGGGACAAAACACTCAACATCCAACCTTAAGGAAGGAACAGTTTATTTAGCTCAGTTTGTGGAGGTTTCAGTCCGTACTCAACTCGCTCCAAGGCAGAGTGGCACAAGGAAGAGGGCAGCAGTTCATGGTAGCAGAGGGCAGCAAAGGGCAAAGGGAGAAGGGAGGAGCAGCAGCAGCAAGGGCTAGCAAGCCTCTCTCCCCTCCTTACAGTCGTAGGCAGATTATCTGTTCCAGGGCAGCTGTAGCACTCACACCCATAATCCCAGCATT
Organism: Capromys pilorides; assembly: GCA_004027915.1. NCBI lineage: Eukaryota > Metazoa > Chordata > Mammalia > Rodentia > Capromyidae > Capromys > Capromys pilorides. The sequence goes on from PVKN010000824.1 coordinate 25,214, forward strand.
AGGTCAAGGATTAATCATAAACTCTAGAAGCCATCCCAGTGATTCCACGAGGCTTTGTGGGGACAACTAGACATAAACCAGAGCAAGCAGGAAGGAAATCCACGCGGAAATAGTGCCTTTCAGTTATTTGGTGTAGACTGTTGCCAGGTACTTAGCTATGTAGATTTTGATTCAGACATATGTGCAGTACACAGCGAGGTTCTGCACTCAGTGTGGGAGTCAGTACATGGGCACTACACATTTTTTTAACTTTATTATTATTTTTTATATATATATATATCATGGCCCGCTCAGCCTGCCCAGGGGGTGGGGCTGGCACAGCATGTGGTGCCAGGGATCGAATCTCGGTCCTTACGGTGGCCTAAGCTTGCCTAAGCAGGTGCTTTAGACTGCTGAGCTATCTCCCACCCCAGCACTGCACATTTTTTTTGTCTTTTTGAGACAGGGTCTCGCTATGCAGTTCAGGCTGGCCTTGAGCTCACTGTTTTTTGTTTTGTTTTGTTTTGTTTTGTTTTAATGAGCAGAACATGTTTATTGAGGGAAAGAGAGCTCCTGTCCAAGAGAGGGACAGGAGGGGTGTCCCGAGTGGGTGTCCCCCAGAAGCTGTCACTGAAAAATATGGAACGCTTCATGAATTTGTATGTCATCCTTGCACAGGGGCCATGCTAATCTTCTCTGTATCATTCCAATTTTAGTATATGTGTTGCCAAAGCGAGCACTTGAGCTCACTTTGGTAGCCCAGGCTGGTCTCAAATTCACACCAATCCTCCTGCCTCAGCTTCCCAAGTGCTAGGATTACAGGTGTGCACCACCACATCCCACTAGCACTATACATTTTCGAAGGGCTTTGGAAGTCAATTTTTTTTTCATTTATGTATTTGGTACAGGATATCACTACACAGCTCAGACTCTAATGATCCTCCTGTTTTCAGCCTCCCCAAGGCTGGGATCACAGGCCTGTGGCCACCACGCCCAGTCTTAATTGCTGTCTCAGTGCACCCTGGGGGCGGAACTAGCATGGCTTGTGGTGCCCAGGATGGAACCCAGACCCCTGCGCTCTGCCTAAGCAGGTGCTTTAGTCCCCTGAGCTATCTGGCCGGCCCTCTGCACACTTTATTTCTTGACAGCCTTCATTATAGGCTTGACTTTAAAAAGAGCAAATGGTGTGGGGAAAGCAACAGCTGGATTTTTCCTGCTCTGAGAAATCAGAAAGGAGATATCACTGATGGGGTAACAGGGAAGGAACACGGGGTGACAATGAGGATAAGGCACAAACAAAAGGGCAGTCCAGGGCTAGAAGTAACAAAGGAAAAAGTTAAGGCACTGCTTTTCATTTTAAACATAGCATTTAACATTGGGGTCAGCATACTTTAATTTGACTTATTTGGGGCACAACAAAGAAAACCAATGTATTTTGATAGCTCCAGGAGAAATTGAGTTTTCATGTTGGCTGAGTTAATTATAACATTAAATAAAGTCAGTCAGTGAGTCAAATATTTTAAAATTCTATTTTGAAAAAGATACAGGAAGTAAACCTAATTTCTTCCTGTGAAAAAAGTACAAAGTAGTAGAGATGCAAAAAAAAAAAAAAAAAAAAAAGCCGGGGGTGGTGGTGCACGCCTGTAATCCCAGCACTTGGGAGGCTGAGGCAGGAGGATTGGTGTGAATTCGAGACCAGCCTGGGCTACAAAAGTGAGCTCAAGGCCTGCCTGAACTGCATAGTGAGACCCTGTCTCAAAAAGACAAAAATAAAATAAAATAAAATAAACCAAGAGCCCGAGGAAAGAGGAGGAAAGGGGGGAAGAGACACGAAGGGAGTAAAGACCCGTGCTGCAGGTGCGCCAACCCCTCGTAAACTTGTGTGCCACCATCAAGTATTAATAAAAACAGAAGTTTTCCAAGCAATATAACAATTACCCATTGAAGCCGTAGCAATTGCCCACAGGGCGCCTCTGTCTTAGGCTCCTGTGTAAATATTCCTGTCTTTTTACAAAAGGCACCTCAGTGTTGTGAAACCTTAAGGCTGAAGTACAAAGAGATCTCGATTTCTCAAGGTTCCCCTAGTGAAACCCTGTACAGGGTGTAGGAAATCCCCATGGGGCAGGGCAGCCGACAGGCACTGAAGGGCTGCAGGAAGGGCAGGCTAGCCAGCTTGTTGAGACTCAGCCCCTGGGGGTAAGGGCGCTGCGGTCAATGGGGTGGGGAGCCGGAATCTAACCTAAGGGTTGTAAGAAGCCACAGAGAACTGTGATGCATTCTGAGGGTGACCTTTAGAAAAGACCTGATCAGTGGCCGGCGAGATGGTTCAGTGGTCTAAAGCGCCTGCTTGGGAGGGCTCAGGCAACTGTGGGGACTGCAGTTCGATCCCCGGCACCACATGCTGCGCCAGCGCCACCACCAGGGCAGGCTGAGCCAGCCACAAAATGAATAAATAAAGAAACAAACAAACACAACAAGCAAACAAATAAATAAATAAAATTAAAAAAAAAAAAAAAGAAAAGAAAAGACCTGATCAGACCTGAGTTTGGGTGTCAGGGCTAGAGTGTGCACCAGAGGATCGAGGAGGAGGGAAGAAGAACACAGGCTGGAGGAGTAGAAATAGAAGTGGTCTGATGAGGGCTGGCTAAATAGCTCAGCGGGTTAAGGCACCTGCAAGCAGGCGCAGGCACAGGGGCCAGGAGTTTGAATCCTGGGGCCTGCTGAGCCGGCCCCCCCATCCCTCACCCCACCCCTACCCCCAGAAGCACTGAGATGGCAATTGAGACTGGGTGCAGTGGGCACTTATAATCCAAGCTCTTGGGAGGCTGTAAACAGGTGCATCACTACGAGAGTCACTATGAGTCCGGTCTAGTAGTGAGACCTTGAACACCTGTAGACCCTTCCCTAAAAAACAAAAAAAAAAAAAAAAAAAAAAAAAGTAGTCTGATGAGTAAAGTATTTAGGAGGCATCCCGAATCCAGCAACTATTTATGGATAACTGGTTTTATATGTTGAGCATTGTTTTTGAATACTTGATACAAGGGAAGGAACACTTCAAGGAAGTTTTGCTCAAATGTATGGGCTTATTTATTGGGACTCAAACTCAGCACCTTGCACTTGCCAGGCAGGCATTGTACTCCTGAGCTGTATCCCTGGCCCAGATTTATAGTTTAGAGTGGAATTGATGGTGACACCATTCTATGGCCTTGGGCAGGACTTCTGAAAGAGGGCTGATCTGAAGGAGAAAATCATGCCATCTTGTTCTAGGTGCTGCTGGGACTGCACAGAGAGAGCGATCTCATTTTAGTGGTCACCAAAGCTACAATGCAGATAAGATCATTTGGCAGGGGGTCTGGGTGATAGCTCAGTGGAATAAGTGCCTGCCTGACAAGCACAAAGGCCTGAGTTCAATCCCTGGTTCTGGGGGGAAAAATTTCCTTGGAGAAGAAAAAGTCCCCTTTGGGGCTAAGGAGATAGCTCGGTGGAATTAGCACTTGCCTGGCAAGCACAGGGTTCTGAGTTCAATCCCTGGTAAGGCAAAAAAAATCATTTGGCAGGGAAAGCCAGCCAGATAACTCAGCAGATTAAAGCACCTGCTTAGGCAGACTGCACGATGCAGACAGAGGTCGGTGGTTTGATCCCTGGGGTGTCATGCTGGCCCCACCCTTGAGGTGCAACGATTCGGTGATTGAGACTGGGCATAGGGGCATGCGCCTGTAATTCCAGCACTTAGGAGGCTGAAAACGGGAGAATTACTATGAGTCTGATCTGTGTAGTAAGACCCTATACTCTCTGTAGATCTTTACCTAAAATTAAAAAAGAAAAAAAGAAAACCAAAAAGATCATTTGGCAAGGAAAGTAAAGCATAACACACACAGGTCTGGGGATTCACTGTGGGGTCAGTAGTCTGTAAACAAGAAAACAGAACAGGAACGTCATTGAGTCTTCTAATCCTGACTAGAAAGAGTTAAAAACAAATTTTACTAGAAAAAGTCCCTGGGAATAAATAAGTCATGAACAGGGGGTAGAGAAAGAAAAAGCAGACATAAAAAGAAAAAGGCACCAAATAGCCTTGAGACTTGCACCAAGAGACCAGCAAAACAGCTAACAGGCAGGACACAGGGAGAAAGCCAGGTGCACAAACGATAAGCCCTCCACCCGTCTCCAATAAAATACAGGGAAAACAAGGGGAAAGGGCACTAACCTTAAGGCAGTATGCACTCACACCTATGCACTAATGTATACACATACGTGTGTACTCACTCTAGGCTCACTGCATTGTTCACTCTAGGGTCACCATAAAGTACAGTAGCGACCCACACGCCGCCATGCTAACTCTAAGCTAACCAGGAATGCGGCACCTCCTTGCCATCTAGTCACTGAGCCCAAAGAAAAGCTCTTAATATCTATGTCTAGGACAAATAGACAAAAATAAGCAGTACATAGATGAGCAGAAGAAAGGACATTAGGCAGCGGTGTCCAGAAGCAAATCCAGTTGTGGCAAGCTCTGGGTGGAGGAGGAGGGGTCACTCACCCCCGATAAAAGCAGCTGGGAACAAAGGGCTCCTGGCTCCTCCATCCAGAGCCCCTTATCCTGATTTTGTTCCTTATGAGGGCAGCTTTCTGTCTTCTCCTTTCTCCTCTTCTCTTTCCTGTTTACAAATCAAGTGTCTCATTTTGCTAAACTTTCTCCATCTAAGTTTTTATTGGAGCTGAGTTGCAATACCCTAGTGGGCTCTCGGAAACAGAGCAGCTGTGCTTATCTTCCAGATGCAACAACATGGAGAGAATCCTTGAACTCTGGGAGACTGAGCAGAAGGATCACAAATTCAAGCCCGGCCTGGACAGTTCAACAAGACTCTATCTCAAAATAAAAAATAAAAAGGGCCAGGAGGAAGTGGGTGTGGTAGCGCATGCCAGTAATCCCAGCATTTGGAAGGCTGAGACGGGAGGATCACTGCGAGTCCAAGACCAGCCTGGGGGCTACAAAGGTGAGCACAAGGCCAGCCTGAACTGCATAGCAAGATCTTGTCTTCAGGGGGAAAAAAAGGCTGGGAATATGGGGCAGTGTGAAGCCATGGGTTCGATCCCAGCAATTATGAATGAATGAAGGAATGAATGAATGCAGTGATAGTCCAGGAGGGAGGAAATGAGTTTGAGAGAAAAGGAAAAAGCCATCAGAGAGGCAGAAGGAAAATCAAGGGTTGGTCACCGAACCCAAGGCAAGTGCCTATTTCAGAGAAGCAGTCATCTATGTCCATGGTGCCCAGTTGCCCAAGGTCATCCAGCTAACGAATGAGAATCCTGAATTTACAATCAGGCCTAACTTATAATAAACAATTCTGGGGAAAATGGGTAGCCCTTGGGAAACAGAGTTCTAAGATCTGAAAGTCAAACACAAAGTAACAGTATTTTTTCAAGTAGCAAGTAAGGTCTTCTCAATGCATGACAGGACAGAAGATACAGAAATCATGAAACAAGAAAAATAGATGTTTTTAAACAGATTGGGGGAAAATTTCTACAGCACATTTGACAGACCCAGGGCTACTATCCTCCCATACACAACAATGCAGGAGGAAAATGATTAAAAGAAGTGAACAGCTCCCAAAACTTGGATGCAAACAATCATAAATATGTTTAAGAAACAAACACTTCTGCAACGTTGAAGGAAATGCAAATGAGTAACATAGGAAGTATCACTCCTTGGACTGGCAAAACATGTCAGAACTGGTTACACTGCTGGGTAAAATAAGCACAAAATCTTTTTGAAATAGTGATTGGCAATATCTATTAAAATTTTATTTTATTTTGTTTTGTCTTTTTGAGACAGGGTCTCACTATGCAGTTCAGGCTGGCCTTGAGCTCACTTTTGTAGCCCAGGCTGGTCTCGAACTCACACCGATTCTCCTGCCTCAGCCTCCCAAGTGCTGGATTACAGGCGTGTGCCACCATGCCCAGCTTCTATTAAAATTTTAAATGAAGCTCTATTTCTTCATTTGGGTGCAGGATACTTGAGTGAATTCACTTGGTGAAGACAGCTCTGAATTCTCTCTTAGTTCTACAGAATGCTTGCTTGTGTAATTAGCCATACATTCTTCTTTTTTATTTATTTATTTATTTATTTTTAATTTGTTTGTTTGTTTATTCATGTTTTGGCTGGCTCAGTCTCAGCCTGCCCTGGGGGTGGGGCTGGCGCAGCATGTGGTGCCAGGGATGAACAAAGGTCCCTGCAGTTGCCTAAGCTTGCCTAAGCAGGCGCTTTTTAGATCACTGAGCTATCTCACCAGCCCCTTCTTCTTCAATAACTCTAAGAAGAACTCAGATGTACAAAACATAGCCAACATCTCAACCATCCTAGTTAGGAGCTCGCCACTTTGCAAATTGATAACAAAAGAACTTCAATCTGTTCTGAGCAAATGAACAGGTAATTGACAGAGGAAGAAATTGAAATGGGCAGCAAACACAGAAACTCCTTGGTCTCCTCAATGGTCATTAAAATTCCAATTAAAGTTGCAAGGAGAGATTGCTTTACATTACATAAATGTAAGAAGCAATGGCAAGATTGGGTGAGGTGGTACACGCCTGTAATCCCAGCACTTGGGAGGCTGAAAACAGGAGGATCACTAAAAGTGTGATCTACATAGTGAGACCCTGTAGACCCTGTCCTAATTACAGAAAAAAAAAAGAAGAAATGACACCCACATCTGCCATGATGCTCATGGAAATCAGAATTGTGAGGAAGGAGCTTTTAGGATAGCAATCTAGCAGCATCTCTCAGATTTAAATGCCTCTTCAGGTAGCACATCCATGTTCATGAGTTATTTATAGATGGTTCCAGAGTATAGGATTATATGTCTGGATAGCATGGGCAAAGAAAACTGCAAAAACTTCTAAAAATAAGAGTACATCAACAATGTTGACCCTATACCATGAAATAATGTGCAACTTTTGTAAGGAATATATGGAAATTGGATGTATTATCCTGGAACAATGTATACAAATTATTAGGTGACAAAGGTAAACATGGCCGGCCAGATAGCTCAGCGGATTAAAGCACCTGCTCAGGCAGGCGCAGGGACCAAGGTTTGATCCCTGCATGCAATGTCGGCCTCGCCCCGAGGACACACTGAGATGGTGGTGGCACATGCCTGTAATCCCAGCACTTGGGAAGCTGAAAACGGATCACTACAAGTCCAATCTGCGTAGTGAGACCCTGTAGGCCCTGTATTAAATACATACAAAAGGTAAACTGATGCACATGGCTTTGATTCTGTTGTTTCTTTAAAGTACCTTGTGTAGCTTTGGAGAAAATGGGATATGGTTTAAATCCAAACCCTGCCTTCACCATCTCCTTGTGTATGAGAAGCTCTATGAGCTTCCGTTTCCCCAACTGTAAAAGACACTACGAATAACAGGTACCCCAGAGACTTCTTGTTAAGCACCCGACAGTTTCTGTGCCGTGCCCAGAGCTGCCTGTGCCACCTGATGTCATGATCCACATGAACACAGAAAGTAGAGGCAGAAAACATACCACACCCACCACCCTTCCTCTTTGACAGCAATTCAACTGGTTACAGCTCTATTGTTATATTTGTAACTTGTTAAGGATTCACTAAAGTGAGAAGAGGAAGACCATGCTAGACAGCCAGCCAGGAATTCCCCCATGGGCTCTAGGAAGCCATGGGGAAGTGACCAGGGCACAACAGAGGTCCCAGGAAAGCCTTCTGCCACCACAGGTGATCTGACCTGACTCTGTGGCCCCAGGCAAGTGGCTGTTCCTTTCTGGACTCAGACTCGTTCCTCTCCAATACAGAGTTGCCAGTGGCCCCCATGCAAAGCATCCCACTACCGAGGACAGACTGAGTCGAGCTTTGTGACACCGAAGGATATGGCATTGTGTGGCAGACATCTCCGGGCCTCACCCTGGTCCACCTATCTAATCCCCCAGGACCTTATGGGGGAAGACATCACCTGATCATACCCATGTTGCAGGTGGGAAATACTGAGGCACAGAAAGAAATTCCTAGACCCGTAAGTTGGTCCTCACTCAAAGCATGATTTGCATTTTCTTCTGAGGTAAGGACTTAAGAGTTGCTTTTGCAAAAAAAGAAAAAAAAAAAAAAACAAACCTGACTCTTCACCTGGGTCTATAGATGTCCAACAGATAACTAAAATCATAACAAAATTTTTGTACAAGTCTCAAGTCAAATCCTTCTCAGCTCTCTTCTCAGCCATGCTTGTCACTTAGGAAGTGTTTATTTAAAAGTTGCCAAGGCAGGGCCGGCGAGATGGTTCAGTGGTCTAAAGCGCCTGCTTAGGAGGGCTCAGGCAACTGCGGGGACTGCAGTTCAATTCCCGGCACCACATGCTGCGCCAGCGCCACCACCAGGGCAGGCTGAGCCAGCCACAAAATGAATAAATAAAGAAACAAACACACACAACAAGCAAACAAATAAATAAATAAATAAAATTAAAAAAAAAAAAGTTGCCAAGGCAAACTGAGGAGATAACTCAGTGGCATAAGCACCTGGCTGGCAGTTTGACACCAGGTACAAAAGAAAAACTAAACTAAAAGTTGCCAAGGCAAAGTTTGCTGTGCTAATTTACCTAGCTTATCACATAACCCTCTGAGACGGAGGACACCCAGATAAGAGATTTCCAGGTACGTTCGACCATGCCCGGAATCTCCACTGTCCTTAAAGGAGGGTCACTGTGGATGCCAGCAGAGCCTCACAGAGTGAGACTGTCCCAAACAAAGACATTCACCCCACAGGGCTGGAATTTCCCCTAAGTCATGAGGAGTCCTGCAGAGCTATAAAACTAGGACTGAGTTGATGATCAACAGAACCTGGGGACCACCACAGCACCCCATAAAGTTAGTCTCCATTCCTTTGTGAATGGATCTCTCTGTTTCTCAAGCTTCCCATCTACTTTCCCTCATTCGGGGATGGGCTTGATCTTTGTCAGAGCTGTGCCTCCCTTTCCGACACTTAAAAAGTGGGAATTCGCTCTGTGGCGTTAGTCTCTATTACCATGAGCAATAAGCAAAAATCCACCTGAGTCAATAATAACTTGGCAGGGCTCACACATTAAAAAGTGAGCAGAATGCATGGCACACACCCTAGCTCTGAACGGGGGACTTGGGACCACCAAGCTTCGCCCCCTGCCAGGTCTCAGCAAGTGACTTCCGCTTTCCCAACCTTATTTTACTCACTTGTGAAATGAGCTTACCAACTTATTGCAAGAGTTAAATGTCATCAGGCTTGAACCCAGGAGGATTAAGTGTTTCAAAAATGGAAACCTTTGTTACCTCAGTCCCTGCAGGAAGGAAGAGGTGTGCCAAGGCCCGGGCCTCTCCCCTGGTGCAAGTTCCAGTTATGTTGTCCAATGCCCCACAGGGAGACACAAAGCAGGGCAGCGGTCCAGACCCTGATTCTTCCTGAAACCACAGGGAGAAGCGCCCCAAGGCCTGTGCACCCCGCCCCACCTCACCCCTAAGCCACTGAAGACCACACCGCACCCTGTTCCAGCCCTGCCAGAGAAGGAAGCTGGGTGTTGGGTCTGGTATGTACCGCCCAGATAGTCCTGTCAGGAAGCAAGCCCTGCCCCCACATGGACACACACACACACGCACACACACACGCACGCACGCACGCACGCACGCAGGCACTGCCCCAGCATATAAAAGTGCCTGGCCGGCTGCGCTCCTAGCTCACTCATTGCACGCACTCTTCGTGATGTCCCACTACTGCACGCTCTTCGCTTGGACCCTCCTTGCCCTCCTCCTTGGAGTGGCTCAGAAAGCAGAAGGCCAGAGCGGCTGCAGCTTCGTCGTGCCTCGGAGAGATTGGAACGCCCTGGCTTCCGAGTGCACTGATCGCCTGACCCTGCCAGCGCGCTACGTGGTGATAGCGCACACGGCGGGCAGCACCTGCGACTCCCCGCCCACCTGCGAGCAGCAGGTGCGGAACGTGCAGCACTACCACATGCGCACGAAGGGCTGGTGCGATGTGTCCTACAAGTGAGTGTGGGGAGAGGCCAGGCTGGGGGGGGGGGGAACATGGGGGGGCAGAGGTGTAGGGACTTGCTTGACACGCTAGACAGCTCACTCAACCTCTGAGGTCATCGAGGTCATCACCAGGACTGGCCAGGTGCAAGCAGCAGGTGCTCTGGGGAGGAGACAAGCTTTGCCTCAGCACTGGAGGTCCTGTCACCCCTCTACCAACTTCTACAGAAGTATCTCTTTCGAGAAGGCTGCTATCCTATCAGGAAGAGGCATCATGGCTGATTAAGTGGGAGTTGAGGTCCCAGGGTCACCAAGGTTTATTTTTGCCTGATACCCAGTGCAGCTCCCTCCCCTGCAAGGACCGGTAACGTCCTCTCAGCTTCCCCCTCTGCAGTCAGAGGGACTGTGGAGGCCTGGTGCCTGCAACACACCTAGGACACTGCTAGCACACCAACTTATGCCAGGAGGTGTGCAGGGCACTAGCATGAGGAGACTGCAGGGAACAGTGCCTCTCTATCCCCGTGTGCGATTTTAAGCAAAACAGAAGAGAAACAAGATGGATTCTGACAGTGATGGAAGTGGCGGGTAAAAGGAACAGGGCAGTGGAGGGCAACCTCAGAAGCCAGAGCCAGATCCACTATGGCTCCCTCAGAGAACCAAGGACAAGGAAAGCTGCCGAGACAGTGGCCTTGGGTGGCGCTGGACCAGGGAACTGAGGAATGTTGCAGTGAATGGGGGGGTGCAGGCGCAGAGGAGCAGCTCTCCCAGGCAGCGGGACGTAAGGTGGGGTGGTTGAGTACAGTGAGCCAAGGGCTGGCAGGGGACAGACTTTGGAGCCATCAAGGTTCTGGGCATTCACTGGCTTGGGCGTAAGAGGCTGCTCCGACTCTGTGTGGAGGACAGACCGCCTGCGATCACCTTGTCCTGAGGGCAGAAATAGTCTGGGGTTGGCTGGCAGCTTCAGCGGCTGTGCCCACCAGCTCTTTCCAGGGCACCAGGCTGAGGTCCACAAGCGCTCCCAGAGGGAATAGCTGAACCCCACGGGGTCTCCCTCAGGACAAGATGACCACAGGCACCTGCAGAGCTTACTAGAAATGCAGCTCGCCAGGCCACATCCAGACTGCACCAGCAGATCCCAGAGAAGCCCAGAGGCTGCCAGGGTATCCTCGGTTCCTCCACTCCTGATTTCATCTAAGGTTCATCTTCTGGGCTCCACTTCCATGGGTCAGATGCTCCCATCATAACTGTTTCCCTTGGGTTCAAGATGGAGCCTGGCCCTGCAACTGCTGGTCTAAATGGCCTATGGAAAAGGAGATGTCTACTCGCCAGGTTTTAGGGTTCAGTATCGGACACCCTCAACACCCTTCCCTTGCCATATCATTCTCTCTCCAAGCCTCAGTACCTTCACCTATAAATGGGGTTCTAGATTATACCCATCTGGCAATGGTGACCGAAGTTTAAATGTGATATATCCAGATAAAATCTACAGAGAGCTCTTGCCCCAGGGCCGGGTTCCCACAGAGCCACTGCCTGCCCAGATCCAGCAGTTGGCACCATTAGGGGTGACTCTAGTCTCCTCAGAGATTCCATGAGCTGGTTTCCTAAGTAGCAGACCCAGGACTTGGGTTGGGAAGTCCAATGTTCCAGATGTCATTGTGACCCTGTGAGTCTGCACTTGGTGCAACTCCAAGGTAGTGATCTAGCTCATGTCAAGGTGCCCAGGGAGACTCAGTCAAGGTGCACTGAATGGGCCTACAGGATCTGCTGCCAGGACTGGAAACTTCCAGAGGCAGATAGGACCTCAACCTCTGGGCCCCTAATTCTGTTCCCCAAGTGGACCTAAGTGGCCAGAGGCAAGGTGAGGGAAGGGCAAACAATGTGGCTTTCTGCCCCTCTGCTCCTTAGCATTAACAAGGGGAAGACAACTACCTACTCAGAGCTTAGGTGGCAAAGCAAGAGTTCAACAAATCCTCCAGTGAGGGGTGAGAGAGGAGGGGTGTGGGTGGGAGTCAGAGACCTGAATGAAAACGCAGGCTCTGCCCAAATACTGAGTGACCCTGGGCAGAAGACTCCAGCTCTGAGTGTCCATAACCAAGGGGTGGCAGTGGCCCACAGGGCCACCCTGCAGATGAGAACAAGGTAGACAGAGCTATGCTTGGTGTGTGGCACCAGGCAGTCAATGAGCACGGTGGAAAGCAAAGGGGTGAGGATGATGTTGGGGAAACTGCTGTGGCAGGGAGGGGGATGGCACTGCCCCCCAAACCTTCCTCACGCAAGCTCCTGATCCTCCCGTGCAGCTTCCTGATTGGAGAAGATGGACATGTCTATGAGGGTCGGGGCTGGAACACCAAGGGTGCCCACTCAGGTCCCGACTGGAACTTCAGATCCATTGGCATTGCCTTTATGGGCAACTACATGGGTGAGTGACATCCAGGAGGGAGGGCGGCACAGGGCCAGGGGGTGGCAGGGCAGTGTGAGTGGTGGCTAAGGCTCCGCCACGTCCAAGCTCTGTGACCTCAGGCCAGGGACTGCATCTGCCGAGCCTCATTTCCTCTTCTGATCATGAAATCACTTTCAACCACAGGGTGGGAGTGAGGATCACTTATCTACACAAAACCTTCAAGCCAGTTCAGGGCACCCAGGAAGTTATTTAATAGATGTTGGCTCTTGTGGACAGGACAGAGGTCTGGGGGTGGGGGTGGGGGAACAAGCCATCAGCACTGCAATAACCCACACTCGCTAACAGCTTCGCCCAAGCCAGACACTGCTCTGTGGAGTTTACACACAGTAACCATCTCCCCTCCCATAGCCCTCCTGGGATGAGCAAACTGAGGAGCAGAGCGATTAAAACCAGCTCAGAGCACACAAACCACTCTCCCCGACTACCTCTGCCCTTCTGAGGGAGCACCAGCCTAGCTTTTTCATCTGTCCCTGTAGAGCGGGCACCCCCAAGACGGGCTCTCCGGGCAGCCCAGAATCTGCTAGCCTGTGGTGTGGCTCAGGGAGCCCTGAAATCCAACTACCAGCTCAAAGGACACCGGGATGTGCAGCAGACCCTCTCTCCAGGCGACCAGCTCTACGAGATCATCCAGACCTGGTCACACTACCAGTAGTGGGGCCTGCTTCTTAGCTGCCCCACCCTCTCACTGCCCCCAATAAAGACGCAAATCCAACTGTGTTCCCGAGCAGGTTCTGCAGCACAGCCCCCTCTTCCCCTGCCTCCCAGCATTCTATCCTCACTGGTGCTCAGAACCCAGAGGCCCCGACCCTGAACCAAGACCCCGGAGATCCCAGCTTGAAAATAATATCACAGCTCAGAACCCAGAGGTCTCAGGTCAGAGCCCAGGAATCAGCACCAAGCAGGTTCAGATGTCACCAACAGAAGCTTGGGGGTCTTCTCAGTGGGCCTTCTCAGGCAGTGGGCCATGCAGCAGAATGCACCTTCCCCAGCACACAAAGACATCCCATGTAGAATTTCTGCTTGGACTCCTTTAGAGACAGGCTGCTCACTACTACCCCCTCAGCCCACTCCTTGCAATGTGTTGGAACCTCAAAGTTTTTCCTGACTCTGAATTCCCACCTGCCTCCCACCAGACATGGCCAGAAATATCCTCAACTCCCAGTTATTTCTCCCCACCATCCTCCTTTCTCCCCACTCCATCTCACCCTTCAGTTATATGCTAAAGGGTCCCAAGGATGAACACATTTATTTACAAAATGTACACTCCCTCCTTCCCAGTACGCATTGTGTGGAGAGAGGGCAGGGTCAGGGCCTCATACACCTGTGACCCCTGGATGGGTAGGGTTTGGGTGAGGCTGGAAGGCCACCCTGGACCTGGCCCTGCCTCTATACCATACCCACTGGTGGGCAGGGGTGCAAAGGCAGTGCCAGCCCCCCATGGTCATGACCGTGTATCCAGCCGGTTCATGTACTCCTGCAAGGCCTTCAGGCGGGCATCTATTTCAGCCATGTCGACGGCCTGGTGGTCCGAGCTGTACTCTGTGAGGACAGGTATCAGTGTGGGGGGCTGGGAAAAGTCTGAAGCCACAGGAAACTCCAAGCCAATACACTGCCTTCATTATCATCCAGCAGCAATAGGGGACCCCAGCTCACCTTTGATGGGGACCCAGCCCCCTGAACTGGTCAGGCGTCTCTGACTACTGCATTCGCGAGGAGTGGATTTCTGGTGATTGGGGAGGCAAGACAGGGAGTCAGGCACTCTCTCTCTCCCTCTCCCCTTGACCTCTAAGTGCCACTGGAAATTCTGAACCCCAGGGCCTCAGAGAAAATAGAGCTGACAGCTACTGGGCACTCTATATCAAAACCACCTTGTGCCACCTACCACAAAGACCCTCTAAGGTGACATCATTCATTACCTTGCCAAGTTAACTGGCAATGCAACTGAGGCACACAGAGGCTAAGTACTTGCAAGTCACACAGGAAGAAGTAGCACCCAGATTTGAAGATCTGCTAACTCGAGGCCAGAAACATACAGTGTCCTGTGTATCCAACTTTTCTTCCCATCAATCACAAGATCCTAAAACGCCCTATATCCAGAAGCATCTCGGTCACCTCTGCAACCTGAGCCCCAGGACAGAATCATGAGAATTGCAGACAGCTGGCTATTAGTGTCTTAATGCTACTTTCTCCTCCTCCAAGGTCTGGTAAAGACACTTACTGTATTAGATCCACTCCAAGGTGTGGGGCTGGGTAGCTTCCTATGGCGGTGACAGCGAAGGCTGAGAGAAAGGCAAGTGAGGATCAATGGTGGGTTGGTCTTTGGTGCTTCCCACGTAGCCCAGTGCCCTGGCTTCAAGTTTCCCAACCTCCATCACTCAGACATTCTTTTGAAATGGTCCTTGCCCCAGTACCAAGTTTTACCCTCTGGAGAGTGACTCGGAGAAATCCAACTCGCTGCAGGAGCTTGCGGAGGAGCAGCGGCTGCGGATACTGTCCACTAGGGGGAGATAAGAGCCTGAGCCTTCGCACTCGTCAGGCCAGGTCAGCCCACCCCGGCTGTCCTATCTGGCTTCCCTAAAACCCCAGCCCCAGCTCCAGACCACTGACCCGAGGAGCTGCGATGGCGAGAGCGGTTGGCTGCGTCTCCGCTACCGGTCACGGCAGTGGGGGGCCGGGCTTGGCGAGACCACGAGATGGATGGGCCGTCCCCGCTTCCTCCACTGCCCAATCGGTTCCGCTGCTGCTGCCTGCAACAGCAGAAAGAAGATGCCCATCTTGCGCCCAAACCGTGAAAGGAAGGATATCACTGTGTTCCTGAGTCACAGCCAGAGTTGGGGCCCCTGCCACATGGTACAGGAAGGGAGAAAGCAGGCAGCGATGGAAACCGAGTGGAAGTAGGAGAAACAAGCAAGCAGTGCAACTGCATAGTCAGGAGAGGGGGCAGGGTCAGGTGCAGTGCGGGACCGACCGGTGGGGACAGCTCGGAGGCCGCGAGTGACAGTCTAGGTGGCAGCCAGCACCCGGGCACGCAGAGAGGAAAGGAACACTAACTTCATCCTGATCTCCCTCTGCTTCTTCTCCTTGGCTTTCACGAAGGCCGTGGGGTCAAAGCGTGGCGCGCGCCCACCTAGGATAGTGTGGGAATGACGAGGCGCAGGGTCACGGCCCCACCCCCAAGCCCCTGAACCCCGGTAGGGCACAGACCTGAGGGAGAGGGCGAGGGGCGAGTGGGCCGGCCCCGACCTCGAGCCCCACGGCCGCTCTCCCGCGAAGAGGATCGGGCGGCCCCGCGGCCCCGTGATGTGGAGCGCTCCCGCGACGATACCCGGTCCTCCCGGGCTGCGGGCACCGGCGGAGTCCGCCTCCTGCAAGCACAGGACCCCGTCAACTCCAGCAGCCAGGACAGAGCCCAGTCTTATCCCCGGACACACCTCTGGCCGGGCAGAGTCACCTCCCAGCTCCCGCCTCACTAAGCCCTAAGCTCTGCCCGCTTCCATCACCTGCCTGCCAAACCCCTGCATCACCAAACCCTTTTCCCCCAGGTCCCTGAGGCCCCAAAACCTGCCCAACCTCCTGCCACCCACAGTAAATGCCCGAGGTCTCGCGAACCCACCGGCCCCGCCCCAGACTCTGGGTAGCCCCGCCCCTGCCTTCCGACCACGCCCTCTGCCCCGCCCACTTCCCCTCCCGCTCGGTCCAGCCAGGGCCCCACCAACCAGCCCAAACCCCCCTGCAGCCCTGGGTGCAGGCTCCGAGGCCCCGCCCAACCCTGGCCACACCCCTCACCCCCTTTTGTACAAGGCCAGCTCGCAGTTCAGCGTCTTCAGCCGGGCTCGCAGGCTGCGCTCTGATGCCCTCACCTCCTCGAGCTGTGCGGAAGAAGAGACCGGGCCCTGGGTCCATACCCATCCGAGCCCCAGCCCAGTTCAGCTCCGCCAGCCGCCCCGCCCCTCACCTCCTTGGCCAGGCGGCGACAGTCCTGGCCTCGGCGGGCAGGCGCTCGGGGTCCGAGGCCGCGCTCTTGCCGCAGCTCCAGCTCCAAGCCTCGCACCAGCCCGCGCAGCTGCTCGGCCTCCTGGCGCGCCGCCCGCCCGGCCAGCGCTTCCTCTCGCGAGCGGCCCAGTTGCACCTCTAGCTCTCGCTTCTCCGACGCCAGGCGGGTCACCCTGCAGGGAACAGAGAGACTGGGCTAGAAGGAAGAGGACACTGTTAGCTCCATCTCCTCCCAGACTGGCCTCTAACTTCTGGGGTCAGGCAGTGTCAGTCTTCTGATTAGCTAGGCTACTATCACACCCAACTAACGCCAAATAAATAAATATATAAATAACTTGCTCAGAGACCTAACTGCACACCAGAGTCGATGCAATAGGAAGAACTACGTGAGATATTGAAACACATTAGTTTAGCAAGTAAGATACAGCGTAAAGAAAAAAAAGACTGCGAAGAAGCCTTAAATTTTATTCACAATTTTGAGTCAGGGTCTCTCTATGTGGCTCAGCACAGGGCTGGGAACCACAGGCACACACCCCTTCTCATGAGGCTTACACTTAGAAATATACTGGCATTATTTAGGATGAAGCAAATAATTATGTCTCTATCACTGAAAACTAAGATTTTCAGCAAGAGAAAAGATACAATTGCACAATTAAGGAGGTTAGGTAAATACAGACTTTTTCTTTAGCTAAAAATGTGTCTATTTGCTGGTTCTCTCCATTAGAAAGTCCTAGCCTCAGTGTGGCCCCTCTGACAATGATCACCCCTAATAGCCACAGCATAGTATCTAAACACCATTTCCTCTAAAAGAAACATAAACTTCCTAGAAAAATGACTTACACCAGTTCTCAGGTTCAGGAGGCACCAAAAAAAAAAAAAAAAAAAAAAATCAGAGATCTTGAAATTCCACCCAGCAAGGAAGCCACCAAAGACTACTGGGGTCAAAAGCACATAGGAGGGGCCGGGCATGGTGGCACACGCCTGTTATCCCAGCACTAGGGAGGCTGATGCAGGAGGATCAGTGTGAGTTCGAGACCAGCCTGGGCTACAAAAGTGAGCTCAAGGCAAGCCTGAACCGCATAGTGAAACCCTGTCTCAAAAAGACAATCAATCAATTAATTAACTAACTAAAAATATTTTTAAAAGCACAAAGGAGGGCTGAGGATATAGCTCAGGGGCACAGTGTCTGCCTAGCAAGCTCAAGGTTGTATGTTCAATTCCTGGTACCAAAAAAAAGACACAGGAGCCAAAAAGGAGGGTTTCCTACTGGCCACAGCCAAGACAGCAGCCTCAAAGAGTAACATTAGTAAAGGGATTGATTAACCATGATAGACTAAAGGTCCCTGCCTGGAGGAAATCTGATTGTCAATGTGACCGTGAACTTGGATGGTACAAAGGTGCTTTACAGATCTGAGAAGTTAAGGATCTTGACATGATTATCACGGGGGATTCTAAATATAAACCCAAGTACCCTGATATGGCTGAGCAATTAAAACACAGAAGGGGGTGAAGGAACATAACCATAGGGGCAGAGACTGGAGGCACAGCATCACATGCCAAAGAAAGCACGCACGCGCCTGCTTGTGCACATGCACAGGCACACTAGGAGGCCAGCTGAGTCTGGGAAGGGAGCCCAACTGAGGTCCTGACCTCAACTCCCGGAAAGTGACTTCAGACAGCTGGCTGGAAAGCCATTTGTACTGTTTTACACTCCCAGTTTTGGTGGTGCTTTCCCATAGAAGCCAACAGGATCAATTAAGTTAAAATTTGTAAGTTCTGGGGCCAGGGAGATAGCTTAGTAGAATAAGCACCTGCCTGGCAAGCACAGGGCCCTGAGTTCAATTCCCAGTACCAAAAAAAAAAAAAAATTTAAGTTCATAATAATACTAAAATAAAAAATTATTCATTTCCATGTAGGATAAGAGGGGACCAATTCACTATTCTGATCAAAGTTAAATAAAAAAGAATTAAACTAGGTATGGTACAACATGCCTTTAATCCTAGCTACCTGGGAGGCTGACGAAGGAAGGATCACAAATTTAAACCAGTATGGGCAAGTTAGTGACTTAGCAGGACTGTTTCAAATTAACTGGGGATATAGTGCAGTACAAAAGCTCTGGGTTCAATTCTTAAAAAAAAAAAAAAAAAAAGGAGAGAGAAAAGGAGAAAGATCACAAGTTCAAAGTCAGCCTGGACAACTCAGCCAAAACTTAAAATTCAAAAAGGCTGGGAGGTAGCTCAGTAGTGGAGCAGCCTCTGGCTTTGAGCTCCCATCCATAAGTAAGTGCATAAATAAACAGGGCTAGGGATGGAGCTCTTCACTCTCCGGGTTCAGTGCCCAGGAGTGAAAATAAAGAAAAAGCTAAAGGGTCACCACACATCTTTGCTGTGTGAATGCAGCTCAAGGGAACGCTGGAGCATTTCAGTTAACAAAGCACGAAGAATTACAGGACTAGATCATCACAATTTCCTGGCCCCTCATGAAATATCGGTCTAGTGAGTGGTCATCAATGGCGGCTGTCAACACATTAATTCTCAGGGCCAGCGAGACAGCTCAGCAGACTAAGCGTCTGCTTTGGCAAGTGCAGAGACCAAGGTCTGATCCCCGGTGCCATGTGCCACACTGGCCCCACCCTCTGGGCACACTAAGCCAGCACCCAAGTCGGAGCGCGGTAGCACACACTTGTAATCCCAGTGCTGGGAAGGCTGAAAAACAGGAGAATCACTAGTCTGAGCTGCACAGTGAGACCCTGTACCAAATACATTTTTTAAAAAAATCTGACTGGTTATTGCATGGGTGCTAGAGCTATGATAATTTCTTAAATTGTGCATTTATATGTTATGGGATTTTTGAGAGTAGAAATCAAACTCAGGACCTTGAACTTGCAAGGCAGGCACTGTGCCACCAAGCTATATCCATGGCCATGTACATTTACATTTTTTACCTTAATATTTATTTAACTATCTATCTATCTATCTATTTATTTATTTATTTATTTAGTTATTTATTGCCAGGTCAGCCTGCCCTGGGGGTGGAGCTGGAGCAGCATGTGGTGCCGGGGAATGAACCCTGTGGTTGCCTAAGCAGGTGCTTTAGATCACTGAGCTATCTCACCAGCCCCATATTTTAAACTTTATGTGGGTGATATTTCATTTACAGTAAGAAAAGGAGTGAAAAATGGAAACTCCCTCTGCAGAGCTTCTGATGTAAATGGTCTGCAGGAGCAGCCTGGGCACTCCACCCTGGGTGAGTCGAATGGGCAGCCATTGTGAACTGATACCCCATGGCAAGGTGGCAGGCAGAGGGGACTCTGTAAGAGCAGGGCCACTGTCAAGAGCTCCCCCCATCAAGTACACGGCACTGCCAGGAAGGTGCCTCCAAACCTGCCTCTGGATCTCATCAAGCCTAGGAAGGAGGTCAACCTCCCTCAAAGTAACAAGGCTAGAGGAAGACAGTCACCACCGCCACAGGGAGAAAGGCAGTAATCCAGACGGGAGACTCCTGGAGAACCTGGTCTTTTCCGCAGGTAACTCACATCAAGGGGGGATTGGGAAAGATCTAAGAAACTCTGTAACAAGTTGCAATGTGAGGGCATATGCCCATGTCAATTCAGACAAGCCAATCAAAAAGACGTTTGTGAGACCACAGAACATGAACACAGGGGCTGGGTGCGGGATGGAATTAAGAGGCTGGTGGTTGTGTCCTTTTTGTGTCCACATTATATATTAAGGGTCCTGAAGTAGTTACGGAGAAGATACAGTGTCCCGAGGCAGAAGGGAAGAGGTAATCAAACAAGATGACAACACGTGATGTCCATGGGCTGGGGACAGCACATGTGTGTCATATTGCTGCCAACTTCTGTGTGTGCCTGGCAGTTTTCCTAATAAAATAGCCTGACACCCTGTGGCTGCTGAGCTCCACACAGAGCTTCCCGACCAGGCCCCTGCTCAGTGGCCTCTCCTCACCTCTCCTCCCACGGGGCTCCCTCCTTCGCCAGTGTAGCTCCTCCTCCTCGCAGAACACCCCTAATCCTGCTGCTGGACAGCCACCTCTGCTCGCTCTGGGAGGGCTGCCTGCCTGCGCGGTGTGCTGAGCTCACCCGATCTTGCCTTCCTAGCACCAGCCTGAGACAGCTGGCACGTATGGCGGTGACTCTGCGTGCTGTCTGGGTCCCCTCTGCTGGGGGTCTCCACTGACTGTTCCACAGTGCAATCTACCCCGTGCACTACAAGCTGGGCGACACTGAGCTCCTCATATCTCTAGGCCTCAATCCCATCTGTGAGGAAGGGAGTTGACCACAGACCTCCTGTAAGTAGGAATCTAAGAAAAGGACTTAGATTAAGCATCAACTACGCCAGGCTATGTAGGAACTCGCTAAATGTCATATGAATCAACGAGCAAATGAATTAAGGTGTGAATAGGTCTTGGACTTCTCCAAACTGCCTAACTCTAGGTTCTATCAACAGGGGTATCTCAAGTCACCCTTAGTTCTGCAGTTGAGTCCACCGAGCAGAGGGTGCCACCTTGTGGCCATCTGGGGAAGCACAGGCTCAAGCCCCTACCCGCAGGGGGGAAAAGCTGACCCACAGGACTAACAGAAATTTCTCCAGCTTCCCACCTTGGCCTCCCGCTTTCCTCCCCCTCCACTCAGCGGTACACATACACAGCAAGGGTCCCCAGTCCCTGTGAGACAAGGCCAGCACTTGGCACGCAGCTGTGGGCTAGCAGCCACCATCAGTACAAGACGGCTGGGGATACTAAGGCAGTTTTGGCACTGGCTGCTGAATGTCAGGTCCAACCTGGCCAGGAAATTCACTGTGACCAGGGAAGGTTCCCTAACTGCTGTGGGCTTCTGTAGCAGGGGGTGACAGCAGTGCCTGCCTTGTAAAGCATCGGTGAGGATAAAAAGAATTCAACCCTAACGCATGGGATAGGATCCCTGGCACCCAATTAAACATTCAATAAACCTTAGCTGCTGGCGTTGCTCTTACTACTAACGCTATCAGCCCAACTCAGCTCCCTCCCAGACGGCAGTGCGTAGCAGGCACCAGCACATGCCCCCAAAGTCTCCACCTTACCACTCCCTCCCGTCCTCACTGTGCTCCCGCTTACTTCAGGACTGGCACATGCCTAGAACTCTTTCCCCAACCGCCACACCTAACCCAGCCTAGCCCCATCATGGCCTTGCCACCACAAAGCCCTTTCCTGCCCCATCCCACCTGTTCCCAATGGCACATTCAGGTGGCTAAGTGACGGACATCCAGGGACTACACAAGGAGAAGGGGCCAGTATCAAAAGGTGCCTGACGAAAGTGGACTAAAACCAAGCGCAGCCTGCTGCCTTGCCTGACTGCCCACACGCAGTCCACTTTGCCTGTGGCACCCTTTCTTATGGGTAGGTTCAGGAGCCCCCGGGATCCCAGCCCACAGCTCTCTCCATCCAGGAGTTCAAGGCTGGCTCAGGCACCAAACTGTCACCAGCCCTGCCCAATAAAAGGAGACTCAGAATGATTAGAGTAGATGCAGGATGAGAGTCCAGCCCTTCCATGGGCCAAAACATAGGGACCCAAAGCACAGGACGGGATGCCCCACCCCTCACAGCCAGACTCACTGCTCCCGCAGGTGCCAGATCTCAGTGTCTCTTGTGTCCCGCGCCTCTCGGATATCCAGCCCTCGAAGGCGACTAAGCTCCTCCTTCAGCGACCGGATGATGCCCTGCAGGACCACAGGGTCAGGCTTGCCCTGATACGGGAGGGGCAGCGGGTAGTGAATCCTGAGGAGAGGGGTTAGAACTGAGGCATCTCAGAGGGCAAGAAACTCAAGGGCAACAATCAGGTTCGGAGAGCCAGGGAACACAAAACACGAAGTCCCCAAAACCTCACAGTCTGTCTGTACCCTCATGCCTTCCCACACCAGTCCTTCGGCTCTGGGAGCTTCTTACACAGCAGTTCTAAGGACACAGGGACAGATGGCCCTGGCACTGTCTCGAGCAACCTCCTTGTCATACACCACTAGCAGAGTGGACACAGGTCTCCTGTGATGTACAGCCGAGTACAACGCTAACCCAGACTACATGGGGAGGTTCTGGTTGGCCTGGCTTCAGTCAGGCTGGGGAAAGGCGGGGTACCTCCATCAGGTGCCCCCAGATGTTATTCTGAGAGGCTGGCCAGAGAGATAGCTCAGTGGAATAAGTGCCTGCTTGGCAAAGCACA
Source organism: Capromys pilorides (assembly GCA_004027915.1). Taxonomy (NCBI): domain Eukaryota; kingdom Metazoa; phylum Chordata; class Mammalia; order Rodentia; family Capromyidae; genus Capromys; species Capromys pilorides. The sequence continues at coordinate 47,865 of PVKN010000824.1, forward strand.
AGGTCCTAGGTTTGATCCCTGGTACCAGAGAAGCTGGGCCACTTCCCAATAGAAACTCCAGGAACTACTACTGAACAAGGCAGACACTGCCCCCAGCTACTCCAGAGCCATCCCCAATGTCCCTCTTTCTCCCTTGCTGGTTCCCACTAGAAAAGGTAACAAGCTAGATACTTACTTTCCCAGCATCCTTTGCATGTGACCACTTCTGGTCAAATATTAGGGGAAATCGTCAGGAGTTTTCTGGAAATGTTTTTTTTTTCCCTGATAGAAACCAACTCTGTCCCTTTTTTTCCTGCTTTGATACAGATGCAGTACCTACAACTACAGTAACTGTCCTCTTGAAGTCAAGAAGTTAATGGAACTGCTAAATGGCAGCTATGTACTTAAGACACCTCATGAAGTTGTAAACTATTATTTGCTTAAAGCACTAGTAATGGTTACTCTGTTAGTGGTAACAAGACACAATAGTAAGTGATGTAAGCCTCCACCCACAGATTACAAAAGGATGCTTAAAGAACACTCCCACATTACCCTGTTTAATGGTTACTCCCATGTTACCTCACTATCAGGGCTTCCTCCCATAAGCCCCTTCCCGCACCCACCTGTCAAACTCCACAGAATAGATGAGGATCAGGTAGCGCTTGGAGTTGAGTTGGGCTGACCTAGGGGCCAAGGTGCTTGGGCGGCTGCCCAGCTTGCGGTTCCGCAAGGACTCCAGGTCTGTGTAGGTCAGCAGGTCAAGGGTGACGGATTCGCTGCTCTGTGGGGAAGGAGAGGAGCAGCCGCAGGACCCTCATGGCCATTGCCGCAGCACTGGCCTACATGCCGAGCCAGGGATGTCCGGCCTCCATACCCTAGGGCTGATAATCACTAAGACCCCCTCTAGGGATAGACGACAAGGACATATTCAGAGGCATAAGCTCAAAGCACCTGAGCCCTCAAGCCTAGGGAACATCTTGGACCTGTGGTGGCTCTCCGAGTGCTGTCTGTGAGCTATTAGGGGACCTCTCAGGGAGCCCGTGAGGTCAGAACAATTTTCTTAATACCAAGATATATCAGGTGCCTCTTTCGCTGTGGTGACAGCCACACTAGTGGTGAAAAGCACTGCTGGGTGAACCTACAGGAGCCCTAGCAGAACACAAGCCAGGGCACCGAACAGGGCCGCAGCCACTGCAATCACCACTGCTGCACAAGCTCTGTGGGGTGGGGGACGAGGGAGAAATAAAGCAACAAACCAAAGAAGGGAAATGAAACAGAAATGTTCTTTTGTTTTGATTTCTTTTTCTTTTTGGTACTGGGACAAACCTAGGACCATGTGCTTGCCAGGCCAGCGCCGTGCCTCCAAGCTGCATTCCTGGCCCCAGTTTTTTGTTTCTCTGAGATGGGGTCTTATTATGTAGTTCTGACTGGCCTTAAAATCACTGTATAGCTCAGACTAGCCTCAAACTCATAGCAACCCTCCTGCCACAGCCTCCTGATTGGCAGGATTATGGGTGCGTGCCACCACACCTGGCTTAGAATGTTCTTGATGAAGGAGTAAAAAGTATTAGGTGACCCATGGCCTTGGAGTGCACCTCTTAGCACTATTCTATGCAAGAAAGTGGGAGAGACACAGAAAGCACTTCTGGGGGCCGGCGAGATAGCTCAGCGGTCTAAAGCGCCTGCTTGGGTAAGCTTAGGCAACTGCAGGGACCTTGGTTTGATCCCTGGCACCACATACTGCACCAGCCCCACCCTCAGGGCAGGCTGAGCTGGCATGACACAAATAGCAAATAAATAAAGTCAAAAAAGAAAGTACTTCTGCTCACACCACAGGGTGACCTCAAGCTCAGCCACAAGTGCCTGTGCCACCACATTCTGAGCCAGATCAGCCACTTCATGGAATGCTCTTCTTGAGATAAAACTGTCAAACTACTTTTACTCAGCCTTGGTTATTTGGCAGGCATTTTTCTGAAAAATGAACAAAGGGAGCCTGTCACGTCAAGAAAACCGCTAATGGGATTCGCTGTCAGTGATACAATACAGTGCAGGCTCTGCAAATGAATTTGAATTGAAATCTGGGAAAGCACACACCTGTCACCGCGCACCCGGTGTTTTCTCCATATTCAAGGCTCTGCTCCTAGCCAGGTGTGGCGGTGCACACCTGCAACTCCAGCACTCTGGAGGCTGAAGCAGGAGGACTGTTGCAAGTTTGAGACCAGAATGGGCCACAAAGTGAGTTTAAGGCCAGCCCTAACTGCACAGCGAGATCCTGTCTCAAAAAGGAAAAAAAAAAAAAAAAAAAAAAGAATGCTAGAGAAATCACTGGGGACAGGAATAAATGTCACTCTTGAATATTGTATAATGAAATGGGTCAACATCCAGAAAATCAATACAACTCAGCCAGATTTTCCCAAATGGCCAGTGTTACAGAATCACACAAGAGTGAAAGATCCATGTGAAATACAAGATACATCCTGGGGTTTTAACGCACCAACAGGGGTGAATCACACTCATCCAGTCTTAGTTTGCCAGTAAAAACAATTATGTGAAAAACCTATTACGGTACTTCCTTTTCTAATAGCGGATCTGTGTGGGACAGGAGACTTTTACATATTCTTCAACCAAAACATAACACAACAGGCTGAGTGCAGAAGCACAGGAGACTCTAGCAGTTTTCTACTTAAGCCAGACTGTTAAAACTGCAAAAATGTAAAGCAGGGTCCGGGGAGATAGCTCCATGGCCCAAGCATCTGCCTGGCAAGTGCAAGGTCACGAGTTCAAACCCCCACCCCACAAAAAAAAAAAAAAAAAAGTAAAGCAGTGTTATACTTCTTACTCATTTTTAGGAAATATACTTTTCATAACAATAATACTTAAGTTAATGTATAAAAGTTTACTACAGTTATTGCTAAATGAACTCATAAACATCTTTAAATTTTGCTTTTAGTTTCTAATATGGCAAACTAAAAAAAATTTTTTGAGACAGGGTCTTGACATGTACTCCCAACTGGCTACTATGTAGTGGAGGGTGGCATCACACTTGTGGCACTCCTCCTGCCTCAGCCTCCCACACACTGGGATTACAGGAGTGTGCCACCACGCCCGGTTTATGGCAAACAAATATTAATAGACATAATCTGCATTAACAAAAGCCCTCCTGCAAATTCAATAATACTTCAGACTATAAAGAGGCCGTGAGGGCCGGCCAAATAGCTCAGCGGATTAAAGGGCCTGCAAGCAGGCTTAGGGGCTGTTCAATCCCAGGGCCTGCAGTGCTGGCCTCGCCCCTGGGACATGCTAAGATAGCAATTGAGACTGAGACTGGGCATGGTGGCACATGCCTATAATCCCAGCTCTTGGGAGGCTGCAAACAGGCAGATCACTACAATCTAGTAAGACTCTGAACACCCTGGAGACCCTTTCCTAAAATACAAAAAATAAAGAGGTCATGAGCCCATATACAGTAATTTGAGAACCACTGGGTTAAATACATGATGAACATGTTCAGTGAAATAGTGAGCAACCACTAACAAACAGGATAAACTCTAAAGCAAGAAATAACAAAAACAACCTAAATATAGTCGTTCTCATTCACCAGACACTATACCAAGCTTCTTATATACAATGACTCATTTCATCTTCAGAATATTATTAAATGGAACTACTATTATTCCCAGTTTACAGACAGGCACTGCGGCATGGCACAGAAGGAACTGGCTTGAGGTTTACAGCTAGAAGGGGCAGGGATGAATCTGAACTCAGTGTTTGAATTCTTGGCCATCGTGCTATATAGCCTGAAGAGTCTTTTTTTTTTTTTTTTAATGTATCAGTTATTTAATTAGGTTCTTAGTAAGAAATTTAGAAGACGGGGAGATAGCTCCGTGGCACAAGTGCCTGCCTGGCAAGTGCAAGGTCATGAGTTCGAACCCTAGTCCCACAAAAAAAAAAAAAAGAAAGAAATTTAGAACACAAATTTATGATAAGCTCCATTTGTCAGATAAAGGAACAGCTTTGATTTTTGCTAAAATCTGAGTCCATTGCTTTCTGATCCACCTTGCACTGCTCTGAAATCTGGTGTCTCTCTTTCTCAGTGTTGAAGATCTCGCCCTCCTGGTGTCAGGTTTCTGTAGCTTCTTCTTGAAGTAAGCATCAGTGAGGTGCTTGGGGATTTTCACTTTGCTAATATCAATTTTTGTAGAGGTAGCAATGACAAATTTCTGGTGTGTTCTTTTTTTTTTTTTAAGTTTATTTTATTTTCTTAAACCACATTACATATTTGTTTGTGTTATGGCCGGCTCAGCCTTCCCAGGGGGAGGGGGGCAGCGCAGCATGTGGTGCCTGGGATCGAGCCACAGTCCCTGCGGTGGCCTAAACTTCCCGACGCACGCACTTTAGAAGGCTAAGCCATCTCACCAGCCCTAGTGTGTTCTTTGCGGAAGAACACGATTAAGGCTAAGAGGCCCAGTCCCAAGTAGCACACCACTGGCCAACTGCTTCAGGAAGACCACTTTCTTGCCTCTGTGACGCCTGGTGAGGATCAAGTTGGCGCTGGGAGCAATGCTAGCTCCAAGTTTCCTCCCATGCTGACTGAAGGTTTCTCACCGTGGCTCAAGCGCTTTCAGGGCACACCTTCAGTAGGGCAGTATCTGGGCATTTTCCGAAGCTTAACCACCCAGATATCTCCATTTTTGTTCCCACTGACTGGTTTTCTCCTTTTTCTTCTCAACCTCTGATTTAGCAACTGTGTACTTTCTCTTGTACGAAGCCTTTCTGGAATACATAGCAGATCGGGAGTATCTACCAATTCCTCTGACCAGGACAGGATTTCTGCTGCAGTGGGGCTGCCCCTTCTTGGACTTTTTTGCCTTCTTCACCTTACCCTTTTTACCAGTATCACTGGCAGAAGCCTTCTTGGCTTTGGGTTTCTTCTCTTTAGTGTCTGGCTTCTCAGTTTTTTCACTCACCATCTTGTAAGATGGGAAAGAGAACTCATGGCCTGAAGATTCTAAAAGGTTGTACGCTGTGTAAAGGATAAAAGTGGACAAGTGGGGGCTGGGGAGATAGCTCAGGGGCACAAGGGCCTGCCTGGCAAGTGCAAGGTCCTGAGTTCGATCCCTGGTTCCAAAAAAAAAAAAAAAAAAAAAAAAAAAAAAAGTGGGCAAGGGGTCAGACCTTGCCCGTAAAAGACCTTCATTTTCTCTTTTTATGTATTTGGTACAGGGTCTATAGGGGTCTCACTATGTAGATAAGGACTTGTAGTGATTCTTCTGTTTTCAGCCTCCCAAGAGCTGGGATTACAGATGCGCCACACCACACCCAGTCTCAATGGCTGTCTCAGTGCACCCAGGGACAGGGCCAGCATGGCACATTGGGAATCAAACCTTGGCCACTGTGCTCTGCCTAAGCAGGCGCTTTAGTCCACTGACCTATCTGGCTAGCCCTCAGACAATCATTTTCTTTTCTCTCTTTCTTTCTTTTTTTGGTGGTAGTGGGGGACTGAGTATTGAACTCAGGACTTATGCTTGCCAGGAAAGCACTTATTCTGCTGAGCTATCTCCCTGGCCCCTGAGACTGTCATTTTCTTCTTCTTTTTCTTTTTTTTAAATATTTTTGGAGAAGGGGGGCTGGGGAGATAGCTCAGTAGAAGAAGCGCTTGCCTGGCAAGTGCAAGGGCCTGAGTTCAATCCCTGGTCCTGCAAAAAAAAAAAAGTCAACATATATTTTTGGAGAAGGGCTTATAAGGTGTTCAGGGTCTCACTACTAGATCAGACTCATAGTGATCTCCCTATTTACAGCCTCTCAAGAGCTGGGATTAGAGGCGCGCACCACCATGCCCAGTCCCAATTGCCAGCTCAGTGTTCCCTGGGGGCAGAGCGGGACAGCAGGCCTGGGGATCCGTGGCCTCTGCACCTGCTTGTAGGTACTTTAATCCACTGAGCTATATGGTTGGCCCTAGACTGTCATTTTCTAAACGACATATTAGTTTAATATTTTCAGTTTTATGAGTACATATTTTATCTGACCAGAGAAACAATATACTTCATAGTTTAAAAAAACAGTAGGAGCTGGTGAGATAGCTCAGAGGCAAGTGCAAGCACTGTATTTCAACGTCCAGCACCATGTGCCATGCTGGCCACGCCTCTAGGGCCAGCTCAGCTGATGCATGCCTGCAATCTCAGCACTGGGAAGGCTGAAAACAGAAGGATCACTATGAAGCCAAGTTGCATAGTGAGACCCTGTAACAACCAAATACATTTTAAAAAAAATTAGTGGGCCAGGGAGATAGCTCAGCAGCATAAGCACCTGCCCAGCAAGTGCAAGGTTCAAGGTCCTGAGTTCCATACCAAAAACAAAACAAAACAACAGTAGTATCTAAATATCATTCCTTGGGGCTGGGGAGATAGCTCAGTGGAGTAAGTGCTTGCCTGGCAAGCTCAAGGTCCTGAGTTCAATCCCTGGTACCACAAAAAAAACAAAACAAAGAAACAAACAAAAAAACCTAAATATCATTCCTGTCATTCCAAATTCTGATCTGCTTCTTTTGCATTCATATTTTTAACTACTTCACTCACATTAAATTGTTTTCAGTCTGACTGAAGAAAAATAAATAAAAATAATTTTTATTTTCAATGTTTTTTGTCTCCCACTAAAATGTCAACTTCATGAAGACAGGGGTTTTGTCTCTCTGGTTCACCAAGACTTCCTCATGTCTACAGTAGTGCCTGGCACACTGCGGTTGCTCAGTAAATGAAAGCTGTGCATGCCTGACTCACTGCTGTAACTGAACTCTTATCAAACATCACTGAATCTTTTCAAAGCAGGTTACAGAATATCTTGGCAAGTACATCAACCCTGTCACTCAGGAGGCTGAGGCAGGAGGATCACTACAAGTTCCAGGCCAACCTGGAATCACATAGTAGGCACAAGGCCAGCCTGACCTACACAGCAAAGCTCTATCTCAAAGAAAGAAAGAAAGAAAGAAAGAAAGAAAGAAAGAAAGAAAGAAAATCAACTATACACAAAGATCCGCAAATACACATAATACATGCACTCACACATACAGAAAAATAAAGAAATGGCTAAAGTGATTTTCACCACAATGTTAACCATCCTGCACACGGGGAGGGGCACGATGTTTACTCTGGTCTTTACATTTCTCATCTACATGAAAATACCTATTACTAGAAGCAGAGTAAGCCATTTACATTTAAGAAAGAAAAGTCCTACCCCTTCAATGAAAGGGAAAGGAACGCCAAGGGGCCTGCAAACATCCCCATGGCAGGAATCAGGGGCCCAGAAACCTCCCAACGCCCAGCCCTGTCCCTACCTGGGTGAGGGCCGACTCCAGCATGTTGCAGAAGATGCTGAACTGCTTGAAGTTCCCCGTCTTGTGGGTCAGATCTTCAATAACTGGGTGAGGAGAGAAGTCCTTCCCGACATCTGACCACTTGCCCAGCCCAAGGGCAGCATTTTCAAGTTCTCCAACTCTAAGGCCTGCATCCCCACCCTGCCCCCAGTGAGAGCTCTGCTTGAACAGAAGAGGCAGAGGGCAGGATTCCAGCTGGCCTGCTTTTATTTATTTGTAACCTTGAGACAGGGTCTTGCTATGTAGTTCAGGCTGGCCTTGAACTTACTACGTAACCCAGGGTAGCTTCAAACTCATGGAGATCCCCCTGCCTCAGCCTCCCAAGTACTGGGATTACAGGTGTGCATCACCACATCTTCTGGGAAAAGCTAAAGCCCACCCTGGACAGGCGCTCAGGCACTCACAGCTGGCGTCAAATTCACCCCGCCACTGGTCAGCTGTCATCCGGTCCTCCACCTCCAGCTCCAGCACCTGCCCAGAAACCACCACACGCACGGCATGCTCCACACCCCGGAAGATGTAGTCCACCTGCAGGCCAGCTGGCTGGTCCATGGCCAGGGTCACTGCAGAAGGGAGTAAGACAGAGACCAGAGGAGCTGAGAGTCCAGGCTCAAAGACCAGGATCCATATCCTAGACCCAGCTCAAGGGCAGCACTTTCAAGTTCTCCAGCTCTAAGGCCTCTATCCCCACCCTGCCCCCAGTGAGAGCTCAAAGACCAGGATCCACATCCTAGACCCATCATTCATCAGCTGTGGCAACTTGGGAAAATGGTTTCACTGCTCTGTGTCCATTTCCTTATCTAGAAAACAGGTATACAATGGCAGCTTTGTTCTGAGGATTAAGTTGGACAACCGATGTAAAGGCACTAAGACCTATGTCCTGCACATTAATTTCCTATGTCTAACAGAAATACGAAACCAACCAAGAGAATCATTGCTGATTATTATCCATTCATGCACTTGTTCACCCAGCAGACATTTGTGGTAAAGAAGTCAAGCTAGCAAGGACAGGGAGCACAGGGGCCAAGCAGTCACCATGGTCCTCTTGGAGGTGTCCCGCAAGCAGAGAGCTGAGAGAGGTCAGAGCACACGCCACGTGCTCCAATGCCAGGGAACAACCAGGGCTAAGCATCACTTTTTTTTTAATGTTTATTTTATTTTATTAAACCTCATTTATTTGTTATGGCCAGCTCAGCCTTCCCTGGGGGTGGGGGAGGGCGGCGGCGCAGCATGTGGTGCCTGGGATCGAGCCACCACAGTTTCTGCGGTGGCCTAAACTTCCCGACACATGCGCTTTAGACCGCTGAGCCATCTCACCAGCCCTAAGCATCACCTTTGATACACTGAATTAAACACCGATTTGATGAATTCGTCTCTTGTATGCATGAACAACTTCTCTTAGGCATCAGAGCTCCTACTACTCACGCTGCTTCTACACGGAGCTGGAGGAGAGGTTGAGGCCTCTGCTGGCCACCCAGGCTCTTCTGCCTGTGAGGGGCAAGTTACCTAGTGCTCTGTGAGCCACTCTGTAGCCAGAAGGCAGGAGCCATCCTGGGTACTGGGGATGCAATGGGAAGCCAGATCACAGCCCTGCTCTCAAGAAAGGCAGTCACAAGTATAAACAAGTGCAAAGCTGGGTGTGGTAGCACACACCTGCCACCCTACCTCTCCAGGAGGCTGAGGCAGGAGGACTCCAAGTCCAAGCTCAGCCTGGGCAACTGTTTCAGAATGAAAAATTTAAAAAGGGCTGGGGATGTAGCACAATGTGGAGGCCCTGGGTTCAACCCCCAGTAACACACACACACACACACACACACACACACACACACACACAGAAAAGAGGATATGGGGGGAAGGAGCTGCTCCCTTAGCCAAGGTGGGAGGGAGAGAGGGAAGCAGCTGCATATCAGAAGCAGAGAGCTAGGTCTGTGGGAAGAGCTAGGCAAAGGCTCAAGGTAGGATTTTCCTGGGTTTTTGTTTTTTGCTTTCCAAAATCAGCAAGGAGGTCAGCAGGACTGAAGACTGTGAATGGGGAGAAGCGATTAAGTGATGGGATCCACCATGTCACAGGGGTGGATGACATTCACACAGCTGTAAGCCTACAGTAGCGGGACAACGGTGCTCACATTCTTAGACTGGTATGACTGCGTGAGGCACGATAAAATTCTAGAAGACATGGCTGATGATGCCTGACCCAGCGCAACCGTCCCGTCCATCTTGGCGTTACCTTCCTCTTGCTATTGTTATTTTGTTTCTGACACTGAAAGGGACCACAGGAACAAGGCAAGCGCGTGCCTTATGCAGTTTTTCCAGCACAGAGATGAGGAAACCAACAGCAAGAGAAGGAGCTCCAAGTACAGAGCCACAATCCCAGGCCAGGGACGCCCCACCCCAATACCTGGTCTCCTCCACTGTCCCTCATCTCCACTCCTACACTTTTCCCAAGAAGCCTTTCCTAGAGTCTAACACTGGAAAACACATTGTGTGACAGGAAAGATGAGCTTCAAGCTCCACGACTTGAACCTTTTCAGAGCCCTTTAGCCTTTGAGAATTAAATGAAATTTCTGAACCCTTCTCAAACGAACGGGCTCACGAACTTTGGAAAATTACTTCAGTCAATCCCAGACCCCTTTTCTCAGGACAACCACCTGGTTCCCACCCACCCTATCAGGCACTTCTCTGCCTCTGGGGCTGAGCTCTTATTTTTATTTGGAGAGCCTTTCTGTGCCGCTTCCTGGAGGAGCGTGAAGCTAGGAAGCCCCCTCCTCGGGTAAACTCATACTCTTGCAATGACGTTTTCATTCTATCGGGGTGAAAGAGGTTTAATAACCCCGGTCTTGCTGCAAACAGGCCGCTCCATATTGCAACAAATACCTCATTTCCCGGGTCCTCCCGGTAGTGCCTGGAAGTGCTGCCCCCCACCCCCGCCCCGCCGCAGTGTTCTAGACTCCACCCCCAGTTCCTGCCCCTCACACCCTGTCAGCCAATCAGAGGCCGCGCCGTCCCGGTTGCCAAGGTGCGGAAGGTTACTAAGGAGTTGGAGGGCCCCTCGCAACACCTGAGAAGCGGCAGCATCACCGCCCCCACTCGTGGTAACGGAGGAAAAAGGGGGTCGGTCACACTCCATCCCTACCGCCCACCTGGCCCAGCCCTCTTCCCCACACCACCACACCGCCCCACTCTCACCCGCGACAGCAGCGGCTCATCCCCACTGCCACTGATGAACTCAGCTCTAACCCAACCACCTCGATCTCAGGAATCCGGAGTCTGGAGTTATCTGCCTGAATTCAATTCTCCCCTTCACACTCACACACACACACACACACACACACACACTCTCTCTCTCTCTCTCTCTCTCTCCCTCCCTCCCTCCCTCCCTCCCTCCCCTCCCTCCTTCCCCTCCGCCCATCCTTGTCTGGGGATTTATACCTAATGTTATCTGACTAGCGAATCCCGCACTCCTGCCAGTTCGACCCGCCTCCCTGCCTGGACTACCAGGGCATCTCAGTTCCCCCCTCTTCTGCAGAGCCCCCTCTCTGTACATTCCCGCTCTGCTCCCTTGTGCTGTGCGCCCCCAAAACCATCCTGCTATCTCAGGCTGGGGGTTGGGGGGGTTACTGCTTCTACTGCTTCTATTCTCCTAGGGGTCCCTGCATGTTCTACTTGAAATCCCATTATTCTGCTAGAATTCTACCGCATAATTTTTAAGGTTCTACTCCGCACACACCTCACTTTTTGCTTGTATTCCACTCTCATATTTCACTGAGCTCTTTCCAAAGCCCCTCCCTACCTGTGCCCACATTTTCCACCTCTCTTCGCTTTGGAGACCCCTCCTGGAACACCTTCCGCCCATGTCTGGGACACTCCCCCCCCCACCCCACCCCACCCCCGCCAACCCAGTCCCTTTACCTGCACCCTCTGTCCTCGCTCTGCGACCAGTGTTCCATCCTGGTTGCTGATTTCACTCCAGCCCCAACTCTCTCCCAGCGCTGCTTCTCTGCCTCAGCCTCCGGACCCGGCCTTCCCAGTCCTTTGAGGCCCCGCCCTGCCAGCAGTGACGTCACCGCCCAGCCCAGTCCTGCGCCTGTGGACGCCCCAGCTCCCCATTCTGGCCCACATAACTGACACCAGTTTTCATGACATCAAGCCTCCAGCTCAGACACTTAATTCCCTGCCCCCAGCTCTCTCCCTGTCGCCTTTCACTAAGGTGACCCCTTCTGCTCTCCAGTGTTACAGCACCGTCTCTGGCTCCTTCCACAACTCGCTCCCTGGATGAGCACAGGCTTCACATGCCCCACCCCACAGCCAATCTCCCCCTCTTGCCCGACTCCTCAAAGACAAACCCACCCCACCATCTCCCACGCAGACATGGCCAAATCACCACCCTGGCAGCCCTCTTAGCCTGCCCTGACCCACCACCACATCCTCCAGTCCAGCCTGGCATTCCTGCTACCACCTTGTGACCCCATTCCTAGCGCACAGACCAGGAACAGAGAGGGCAGAGCTGTTCTCATCATTCTTGTACTTTCAGTCGCCTGTCCTGACACAATGACTAACAATGTCATGGGAAGTGCCACAGACTGGGGTCACAGGCATGGAGGAGACAGCCAAGGTCATCTCTTCAGCTCCTTCTTGGTCAACCTGCAGGCCAAAGCTCCAGCCCCCTGCCACAGAGGAGAGCCATAACTTGAGTCAAGTCAAATCACTGCCCTCCAGCCCAAGCTCTGAACCAGTCTATTTCTCAGAGCACAAGCTGTGGAACATTAATCAGCCTGACTATGGGCACCAGTCCTGGGCCTGGTCTCCAACCTACAGAAGCTCAAGGCGGGGAAAAGAGGGCAGGAATGTGCATTTCGTACATGCTGCTTCTAGCACTAAATTTGAGACCTTCTTCTCTTAGACACCATGATCTGTCCAGGAGATTGCCCTACCAAGACCCTCCCAGCTCAGCAACCCTGTACATCCCATAGGGAGACCTGAGGAAGAGTGGTAAGAATAGCAGTGACAGCAAACCCTTCAGAGCTTCCACGCCAGCTGCAGCACAGTGCCTTAGGTTCACCACCACATGCACAAAGGATGCTCTGGACACCCATGTGCCCTTCCAACACCACATGGAGCCAGTGGAGTAGGCAGGTCTGAGAAGCTCAGTAGACATAACAAATAATCTATTTCAGGTGGTATTGTTAGGAGGAAAATTAAGCCAGGCAGGACCAGGAGCTATGCTAGCTGGAATGCTTAGCAAGAGCCTGTCTGTGAAGTTAACATCCAAACAGAGACCTAAGGGAGAAGAGGGAGAAGCCATGCAGATAAGTACAAATAAGGCCCTACGACGGGGCTGGCTAGATGGTTCAGTGGTCTAAAGCGCCTGCTTAGGAAAGCTCAGGCAACTGCAGTGACTGGGGTTCGATCCCCAGCACCACATGCTGCACCAGCCCCACCACCAGGGCAGGCTGAGCCAGCCACAAAATAAATAAATAAACAACAAACAAAACAAGCAAACAAATAAATTTTTAAAAAAATTAAGGCCCTATGGTAACAAGTGGGACAGTGAGGGAGCCAAGGTGGCTGAAGCAGCATTAGCAAAGGGGGGATGCGGAAGGGGGTGAGAACTGAGGGGAGAAAGGAGGAAGCTGGATCACTTGGGGGCCTTGGGGACACAGTGGGGACTCTGGCTGAATGAGGTAAGAGCCAGGAGGGGAACAGGCAGCAGTATGATCTGACAGGGGGTCAAGGACACTGCAAGGGAGCCCAGTGAGGTCACGCCAACAGATTAGGTAAAAACAGGTGATAGCCTGGCCCTGAGTAGCAGCCGGAGTGGTGCTGAGAACTGGCTGGATCCTGGATTTATGTGTGTGTGTGCTTATGTTTGCAGTACTGGGGATTGAAAGTGCTCTGCCACTGAGCTAGCCGCCCAGCCCCTCCCACAATGCCAGACAGAGCCTCACTAAACTGCCCAGGCTGGCCTCCAACATTAATCTTCATGCTTCAACCTCCCCAGTAGCTGGGATTACAGATGTGCACCACTGCCCCTGACTCCGGATGTTTTGGGGACAAAGTTAATGGATCTGCTGACAGACTGCACACAGAAGTGAGAGAAAAGGCACGAGTCATGCACAACTCTTAAGGTATTTGTCCTGAGTCCCTGGAAGGAAGGACCTGCCATCTGCTGCATTTGGAAGCTGAAAGGATGAGACAAGTTTATTTAAACTCAGGATGTCAGCTGGACTTCAAAATAGAGACGTGTAGGCCATTGGAAATACTGCCCTGAAGTTCAGAACAGAGATCTAGGCCGCAAACAGACTCCTGGGGAGCCACCATTGAGCAAGGAGGTTGAAGCTGCTAGATGAATAGTACAGAGGAAAAGGTGAGGTCATTCTACCGCTGAAGCAAGGAAGGCACAGAGGAGTCCACAACTTCCTCCAAGCCAGTGTGATGCTCAGTTGTAGAACTAGCACAGGGCCAGGATTCAAAGCGGGGCCACCAGAAGCCAGAGCCCACACTCAACCATCAGCAGGGTTTGTTAGGAAAGTTAAGAGTTAATTCATTCTTGTTTTGAGGTTCTGTACTTTATGTACTCTTGCTTGTTACTGTTTTTCTATCTTTGTTTCTGCTGTTTTTACTCTTTAAAATAAAATTAAAAAAAAAAAAAAAGAGTTAATTCAGGTCTAGGGGTACAGCCTAGTAAAAGAATCGGATACAAGAAGTTATTATTATTGATCTAAAACACTAGGTTAGTAATACCAATCGTTACATGCATGATATCCCTTCATATTTCATCAAAGCAAATCCTCATTCCCGAAGGGCTCCCTTCCTGCCTCTCTGAATACTGTTTTTTCATCACACAAGTCAAAGTTTAGATCAGAAAAGGGAACCCCTGCCCTCCCAGTCCTCCTTGTAATAACGCACGCCCGTAAAAACCTGCCATTAAGTCGCAACGCTGTATTACATCAGCATCTTCATATTCTATCATCTGCGGTCTTCTGCATTACGACTTCGCCCACTAAAGTCCTTGCTTCGAGCTCCGACCCCCAACCCCAAGACGCACTAGCCTCCGTCCCACGCCCCTTGACCATGTTAAAAGAGCGCCCTGTCCTGAGTCCCACCCTGCGAGTCTGCTGCCCGTCGCAGCCCACTCGCCCCCGAGAGCCCCCTCCCCCCAAGAGCGTCGCCGCAGCCCGTGCACCCAGCGCACCCGACGCTCCTGCCCCCTCTCACCTTCTCCACGGATACCCTTCCTCGCGAGCCGTTCAACTGCCGGCGCTCCGGTCCCGCCCCAGGCTCCTTCCCACTTTTGATTGGTTTGGCTTATCCGCAGCCAAGCTTTCATTAGTCAAAAAAGACGCCTTTCACTCTGTCCCGCCCCAGAGAAGAACCCGCCCTCCAAAGGTTACAATTGGCCAACTTGGAAGAGGCGTCCCTAAAGGTCTTTGGGAGACACCCTAGCGTCTGTCTCGAGTCCAATCAGTACTGGCCAAAGATGCCGCCAGTCATACCAAAGAGTTGTTCCCTAGAGAAGGGTGGATAGAGGCTCCCGGAAACAGACTCTAGACTCCGCCTTCAGATGGAGGAGAGGTATCGGTGGGGCGTGGACGTGAGCCCTAGGAGGGCTTGGCCCGGGCTCAACCCCAAAGACTGGTTGAGATTTCCCATAGCTCGGTGAGTTCCATATCTGTACCGAGGATTTTGGAAACCTTCACTTATGTCAAGCTCACGGCAACCCAGAAGAATGGACATTATTAACTTTCTTTTAGCCAAGGAGCCGGTTAGCGAGATCAGTAGACTGGATCACACAGATCATACCAGGCGGATCCACCTTAAGGAATTAAGGGGGCGGGCCTTCCTTAAAAGTATAGAAGTATAAAAGCA
>PVKN010000825.1:0-63045 GCA_004027915.1 Capromys pilorides
CATACAGAATACTGAGTCTAGATCCTTATGGCTTACTGGTACTAAATAAAATCAAAATGATGAAAAAGCTAGATATTAAAACAGAAACCCAATCTGCTGGAAGATAGAACAGGTAGAACTCTTGAAGACATAGGTAAACTTTCTCCATAGAGCTCTGGTTGCATAAGCCACCACACTAACACTGGGCAAGCGGGCTAATTACAAAGCTTCTGCACTCAAAGGAAACAATGAACAAAGCAAAGAGACAAACTACAGAACCAGAAAGTGTGTCCCAGCTGTTCCTCAGACAGAGGGCTAATGTCGAGAAGAACACATAAAGAACTGAAAAACTTAGCTCCCCGCAAAAAAGGAGCAGATTAAAAATACCTGTTTAAGATGAACAGACACTTCTCAAAAGAAGAGGTACAAATAGCCAATGCACACACGAAAAAAATGCTCAGCATCTTGGGCCATTAGAGAAGTTCAAATTAATACTCAGATTCTATCGTATTTTAGAAAGAATGGTTATCAATAAGAATTCGAAAACAACAAATGCTGGTGAGCTTGTAAGGGAAATGGAAGCATTCTACATTGCTGGTGGAAATGTAAACTGGTACAACCACTATGGAAAGCCACATGTAGACTGCTCAAAAACCTAAAAATAGAAATACCACTTGACACAGCTCTACCTCTTCTGGGTCAGACATTGTTATTACAGTGGTCCATGCACACCCATGTTTATAGCAGTCAAACTCACCACAGCTCAGTCTTGGAAGTAGCCTGTATGTCCATCAATGTAGGGCTGCATAAAGAGAACAGGTCAGGCACACACAGGGGGGTACTGCTCAGTCATGAGAACGGGTCAATTTTAGTCATTTGAAGAAAAATGGATGAAGCTGGAGAGCACACCGCTAAATGAAATAAATCAGATACAGAAATGCAGATCACTATTGCAGAGTTTCTGTTATGTGAGAAATGCAAAGATAAATAACTTAAAAAGTATGCTGGGTGGGGTGGCACACACCTATAATCCTAGCCCTTGGGAGGCTAAGACAGGAGGATCAGTGCGAGTTGGAGACCAGCCTGGGCTACAAAAGTGAGCTCAAGGTCAGTCTGAACTGTATAGTGAGACCCTGTCTCCAAAAAAAGAAAAGAAAAGTAACATAAAAGACAGACAACAGGAAACAGGGAGAGATGGGGAGGGACCTGGGGGTGGAGGGAAACTCGAGGGAGGGTGGAAAAACAGAAGTAACCAGGCCCCAGATGCCATGTGCATGTGCCAATTCCCCACAGAGAATACGTTTACTATGTATCGTATACATACACTAAGAAAAAAGGAAAAAAAATTCTAATACAAAAATCAAGAGAGAAGAAAGTATAGCAGCACTGTCTTCAACAGGACAGAAGACTGCTTCTTAGAAGCAAAATCATGTCACAATCAAACTTTTTGGAAGACAACGCATTAGTGACATGTGACCCCTGTGGCTCGCCCAAATGAGATTTTACCACCACCTGTATAAAAATAGAAAGGTAGTCGTGAGTTCAAACCCCAGTCCCACAAAAAAGTAAATAATATAAATTTGAAAAATAAAAATGGAAAGGTAAAGGCTGAGAATTAACACAGCCATGGGGGAGGACCGTGTACCGAAGCAACTTCCACATGAATCACTGGGAAAAAGACAGAGTTCCCTGGGAGCACAAACAGCCAATCACATTGTGCTTGCTGGAATTTTCAAGGCTGAGTTTAGAATTCCGATGAAGCCATATAACTTTTTTTTTCAGTGCTGAGCATGGAATCTAGCCCAGCACATGCTAAGCGAGCTGTCTAACCACTGAGCTATGTTCTTGGACCTAAAATTACTTTTTTTTTTTTTTTTTTGTGGTACCGGGGATTGAAGTCAGGACCCTGTGCTTGCCAGGCAAGTGCTTATTCCACTGAGCTATCTCCCGGGACCTAAAATTACTTTTCATTGAGTAACTCTACTACTTTCTGTTGTCCTTTTGAGACAGGATCTTGCTATATGGTTCAGGCTGGTCTTGAACTCACAAGGATCCTCCTGCCTCACAGCCTCCCTAGCGCTGGGATTATAGGTGTGACACCACGCCCAGCTTGTTTACTATTTAATCTTTTGATGTAAAAAAAAAAAAGATGGAGACTTCCTTCCCTTCCTGCAGCTGCACATATAAAGCCACAGAAAGCAGGAGCTGCTTTCCTTGCTGGCTCAGCTTCCTCTCTGACACCAGCTAGAGTTCGGCTCAGCCAGTCTTCTGAGGAGGCCACTTAAATCTTACCCACTTGTTTAGCTGCAAGGATGGAAACAAAATGTTTGCTGGCAAAATAAACACTGGTTTTAAAATTCTCCATGGGGGCTGCTGGATAAAACACTTGTTTACTGAAACAAAACTTTAATTTGGAAAACGCCTGCCAGTGTGGACGCTTGCCAAGAAACACACCAGCATGCACCAGGACGGTGACATTGCAGCTTAGACAGGAGCTGGCATCATAGGGACACTTCCCCAAGCTGACTTTCAGAAGCAGGAGTGACAATGGAAAGCCAACCTGCAAGGCCTACCATGCTCTTCTTGGGTCATTAAGTAGGCTGACTCCATCCCCCACAGCTAATCTTTAATATAATCAAGTAAGTTTCATACATGACAGCATATAATTAATACTCAGCTTCTCATGTACAACATGGCATGAAAAACCATTTCTCTTAAGGCACCTTGGCACCCCAAAATGACATTGACATGGCCCAGTTCAAGGCAAGTTTAACTGGAAATCTATCCAAGGAGATGTTCTTTTCCATTTTTTCCTTGTCTTTTTGAGACAGGGTCTTGCTATACAGTTCAGGCCTGGCCTTGAGCTCACTTTGTACCAGGTGGGTCTCAGCTTGCAATGACTGGGCTGGTGAGATAGCTCAGTGGTCTAAAGCATCTGCTTAGGTGAGCTTAGGCAACCTCAGGGGCCACAGTTCAATGCCCAACACCACATGCTGCCCCAGCCCCACCCCCAGGGCAGCCATAATGAAAGAAAGAAAGAAAGAAAGAAAGAAAGAAAGAAAGAAAGAAAGGAAGAAAGATTAAAAAACAACAACAACAACAAAAAAACTTGCAATGATCCTCCTGCCTCAGCTTCCTAACTGCTGGGATGATAGAGATATACCACATGCCCAGCCCTGAGATGCTCTTAAATTCCAAAAAGTAAACACCCTGAAAGAAAGCCTAGGGGCCCTGTGCTTGTTTTTTCTTTCTGTATTTAGTACAGGGTCTACAGGGTCTCATAACTTTGATTGCATTTGTAGTGATCCTTCTGTTTTTAGCCTCCCAAATACTGGGATTACCGAGCACACCACCACGCCCAGTCACAATCTCAGCTCAACTTGCCCCAGGGGCAGGGCTGGAGCCGCACACCTGGGTGTGAATCCTTGCTGCTGCACTCTGCCTAAGCAGGCGCTTTAGTCCCTAGAGCTATTTGACCGGCTGGCTGGCTCGCTCGCTCTCTCTCTCTCTTTCTGACAGGGTCTTGCTATGTAATCCATGTTAGCTTTGACCCTCTTTGTCTCAGGCTCCTCAGATCACAGGCACGGACCACCACAACCAGTCTTGCATGTCATTTCATTTGGAAGCTCTGTTAAGCACATTATATTAGACCAAATAAGAATCCCCTGATAAAATTGAAGAATTTTCATCAGTAGGTTCCTACTAATGTTAGGCTTAAGGTATAAAATGGATCATTATTATGTCCATAACAATGCTCTCATAAGTTTTATTTTATTTTTTGTTTTTTCATTTTACTAATTTATTTTTTTTTTTGTCTTTTTGAGATAGGGTCTCACTGCGAAGTTCAGGCTGGTCTTGAGCTCACTTTTGTCGCCCAGGCTGGTCTCGAACTCACACTGATCCTCCTGCCTCAGCCTCCCAAGTACTGGGGTTACAGGCATGTACCACCACACCCAGCTTCTCATAAATTTTAAAAAGTATATCTTCCTGGGATTACAGGCACAGGTCACCATGCCCAGTCTCAATCAGTGTTCCCCCACCCCGGGGTGGGGCTGGGAGGGTGGGGTGGACCTAGCGTGGCAGGCCGGGGGAATGGATGTATGCTTCTAAATAGTGTTTTATATACATATTTATAAATTATATGTTACTATTAATTCTTTATAAAATGTGAAAAATGCAAAAGATTTAATGGACATTTTTCCGAAGAAGCGATGCCAATGGCTAAGAAGCACACGAGAAAGATGCTTGATATCATTAGTCACCATGACAATGGAAGTCGAAACCACTTGAGACAGTTTTTATGCAATACAGTGGCTAGAAGTCTTTTAAAAGGTAAAACTACAAGTGTTAACAAAGATGCAGAGAAACTGCAGTCCTCACACACTGCTGGCAAGGAGGTAAGGTGTACAGCTTCCCTGGAAAATGGTTTGGGGGCTCCTCAACAAGGCAAGCAAATTTATTGTATGGGTAAGCAATTCCATTACTACCTATATACTCCCAAGAACTCAAAACAAGTGTTCAAAGTGTTAACCTGTATGCCAATATTTCTTTTCTTTCTTTCTTTTTTTTTGTATTTAGGACAGGGTCTACAGGGTCTCACTACACAGATCAGACTCATAGTAATCCTCCTGTTTTTCAGCCTCCCAAGTGCTGGAATTACAGGTGCAGGTCACCACGCCCAGTCTCGATCAGTGTTCCCCCCACCCCGGGGGTGGGGGTGGGGGTGGAGGGTGGGGTGGGGCCAGCACGGCAGGCTGGGGAATCGATGCATGCCAATATTTACAGCAACATTATTCAAAATATCCAAGGCATTCAAACAAGCCCATCAGTAGATAAGTGGATAGATAAAATGTGATCTACAGGGACAAGGAAATATTACTCAGCCATGAAAGGAATTAAATATGGATCCATGCTACAACATAGATAAATCTTGAAAACAGTATGCTCAAAGAGATAAACCAGTCTGTCTGTCTGTATTTATTTACTTATGTATTTTGTCTTTTTGAGACAGGATCACGCTATGCAGTTCAGGCTGGACTTGAGCTCATTTTTTTGTAGCCCAGGCTCGTCTTGAACTCACAAGGATCCTCCTGCCTCAGCCTCCCAAGTGCTGGGGTTACAGGCGGGGATAAACCAGTCTTAAAGGGGCAAATACTGTATGATTTTACTTGTATGAAACATCCAGAGTAAGCTTCGGGGCTAGAAACTCTCTTAGATGCTACCAGGGACTTAGGAAAAGTGGATTGGGAATTAATATGCTTAATAGGTATAGCTTCTGTTTAGGGCAGTGAAGAATACTGGAAACAAGGTGGGTGTGGTGGTGTATGCCTCTGATGCCAGAACTCTGAGAGGCTGAGGCAGGAGGGTTATGAGCTTGAGGCCAACCTAAGCTATACAGCCTGAAACACAGCGAGATACTGTCTCACAAAACAAAACACCAATGTTGACAAACAAGAGTGGCAATAACTGCACAACACTGCGGATGCAAACTGATGCTGCTGAGTTATAACTTAAAATGGTCACAATGGTAGACATACGAAGGAAGGCTTTAAAGGACAATACAAATGGCAAAGATAAAGATATACATAGATAATGCAACACGTTCTTCTCATACCCAGCGTGTCCCCTGCATGCTAGCTGGGGTTAGGCCAATTTGCAAAGGCAAACCAAGAATTAGTGAATGGGTGGATGCAACCGTGGGAGACAAATAGCAGCTGGGTTTGGGTGATGCCTCCAACTCTCAAATAGTTTTATTTTTAACTCCAACAGAAACAGAATTTTACTCGGTAAGCTTTCTGTGGAACTAAGTAGATTCCTGTAGAAGGTCTTAGCATCCCTCACAGCAGAGCTCTGGGCCATCTGATTCACACAGAGCCCCCAGCAAGCCTTCTCCGCAAGCACCCACACAGTCCTGCTAAACACCCCTGAGCTTTTGTGTGGTCTTGGGTAAGACCCACAGTCAGCGAGGCACGGTGCCACACACCTGTCATCCCAGCACTTGGCAGACTGAGACGGGAGGATTGCTGCAAGTTCAACACCAGCCTAGCTGAGACCCTGCCTCAAAAAAAAAGAAAAAAGTTCAATTTAAAACATTCCGTTTTAGAGGGCTGGCGAGATAGGTCAGCAGGCGAAAGTGCCTGCTTAGGCAAGCATAGGGACCCAACCGCAGTTTGATCCCTGGCACCACATGCCATGCCAGCTGGCTGAGCCAGCCACAAAATCCAGGTATAGTGGTGTACACCTGTAGTCCCAGGGCTGGGGATGCTGAAAACAGGAGGATCACTTTGGTTCTGAGCTGCATAGTGAGACCCTGTAACAACCAAATCCATTAACAATAATAAAATAATAATAATAATAATAATAATAATACATTACTTTTTGGAACTGTTTTCAAAGTCATTTTCCTCACTACTCCTCCTTTCGCCCCAGGCACAAGAGCGTCAGTCACGCTGCTGGTGGGGTGACAGGAAATAATAAAAAGATTAGCAGTTCAACATTGACCAGCACCTCCACAGCCCATGGCAAAGGTGTCAAACAGAAGGCTGGCTGAGGACCAAGGCCATCAAAAGCAAAACACACCCAGTTGAGGGCCAAGCAGACATTTCAGGAGGCAGAAAGTGCTGCTAAGCATGGGAATGACAAAGCACGGGCGCCCATGAGAACAAGGTGTTTCAGTACACCGCACTGTACCTGCATTTGCTTGGCTTTTAGTTTTTACAAATAATCTCATGTGGAATTTTGCAGTTTGATTTTTAAAACCTATCTTGCTAGTAAATGAAAGAACCCAACTTTCAAACAAGTTAAAACACTCCAGACTCTCAGGAACATCTGGATGTGCCTTTTCTAGAGATCGGAGATGTGATAAGATTGAGCTGACTGTCCCTTTCTTTCGGTAATCCATTGAAATTCCTGCCTCTCCCCTACTAGGAAAGAATATTCTAGAACCACTGTATGAAACAGTTGACTCATATCCTTCAAACTGCTAGTCATTATATCCAAGTAAAAATAACTGGAACTCTCAGATCAGTCCTCTGCGAGCTCTCATCAGAAACACCATTTAGAGCACCAACTGCTGAGTTCCTGATGAGACCCAATTGCCTATGTCTGGTGGCCTCGCCTTTCAGAAAATCTTGCCCGTGGTAAAGAAGTGCCATCACAAAATCTTGGCCTCTAAAAGATGGATCCTCCCAGCCAGGAATGAGGCCCTCCACAGAAACGCGTGTCATGAGTGTGCCTGCTTAAAAGCCTTCCATTTTAGTCTCAACACTGATATTGTTTCAAAACTCTTTTCCCAAGGCCTTCCTGTATGTTATATTTAAAAAGTTGCCAAACTGGTTTCTTTTTTTTTTTCTTAACACATCTTTTCATGACTGATAAGCAGAAGTTCACTAAAGCAATTGTGAATAAGAGCAACTCAGAGTTGTCCTATAAGTTTTTGAAAAATCCAGGGACACTTTTTAGATGGAGGGTTATCGAATAAGCTATAAATTTCCAAAGTTGCCAGAGCTCTGGGAAGGCATTTCTCCTTCGGTAAATGCGAAGCCACAACTTCTTTGGAACCGAGCTGACATCCTGTTGGATTCCCTGCCTGCAAACCTGTTTTGTGGGTATTATGAATGACTGCAGGCAGGGTGAATGGTTGTGAAAATAAATTTTCTAACGTTAAAAAAAAAAAAGCCAACATTTGGGCTAAGAACTTTGGTGGACAGCAATCACGTTTCCAATCTTTCTCGTGAGCCTAAAGGAAGAGGTACTTACTTAACTTCAAAAACTGGGTTAGTATGTGAGGCCCTGGGTTCCAGCCTTTGCATTGTAAAACAAATTTTTAAAAAAACTTTTAACAATGTGGTCATTTCCATGATAATTAATCCAGATGTTCCTGTTCAGTTTGGATTTTCCTGGAGGTTGATACCCACAGTATCGTAAGTAATAAGCTGTATTTCACGAGGGAAACTAGGATTACAATGGCAATTATTACCTCTTTCTCTGTGTGGCAAAAGGATGCGTTTACAGACCAGGAAAGCAAGCTGGAAACTCTGGGAAATTATAAAGGAAGTGCTGAGAATTCACGTCTGACGGAGGGCTTTCTTGTGGCGCTCTCACAGAGGCAAGGAAGTTCGCAACCCTGAGTCAGGAGCCAGCCTAGGAAAGCTCACACACAACAGTGCCTTTTCTCCTCTGTCCTAACTGACTCCACAAGAAGAAAGTCGTCTATTCCCCTTCTCCTTACAGCAAGTATGAATGCTGTGTTTGTCCTTGCCACCATTCACTTTTATTTATGTTTTTTTTGGTACAACCTGGGTTTCATTTTCACTATATATATATATATATATATATATATATATATATATATATACACACACACACACACACACACACATGGTACAAGGTCTTGCTACTCAGACTCAGCCTCCCCAGTACTGGGATTTACCTGTGTGGGCCACCACTCCACAGTTTCAATGGCTGGCTCTCGTGGGCATCACAGCATGCAGTACCAGGGATCAAACCCAGGTCCTTGTGTATGCCAGGCAGGCGCTTAGAGGGCCAATCTATCTTCTCAGCCTTCAGACATTTTTAGAACACTCCTTTAGATTCTTGGCGAGTTTTTAAAAATCTGGATCTATTACACCACTGTGTGAATACATTTAACATAACGTAATGGTACACCTAAAGGATTAAGATGGGAGCCAGGTTAGTGGCACAAGGCTGTAATCTCCATACTCAGGAACCTGAGGCAGGAGGCACCTGAGTTTGAGGACAGCCTGGGCTACATAGCAAGAAACAAAGAAACCAGCCGAAGAAAACTTTATCTCAGAGAGAGAGAAAGACAGAGACACTGAGACAGTGACAGAGATACTGAGACAGAGTGGGGGAGAGGGGAAAGGAGGAAGGGAGGGAGGGAAGGGGGGGAGAGGGGGACAGAGAGAAACAGAGACAGACAGAGACAGAGACAGAGACAGAGACAGAAAGAGATTAACAGGGAGTTGGGTATATAGCTCATTAGTACAGCCTCTGTGTATGCAGCATGTGAGACCAGGGTTCCACCTTTAATACTGGGGACAAAAAAGGTAAAGGTGGTAAAGTTTATGTTATGTGTATGTTACCATATTTAAAAAGAAATTTAGGTCTATCACCTTCTACTCTTCTCTGGCAGGCCAAAGTCTCAATGTTAAGACAACCTACCGAAGGTCACAAGTCAGACTAAGCGGATAGCTTCAACTCCATGTGGGTTTGGTGGCTGCGTGGAAGTGGTGGGAACTCTGTCCCCTCCACCTCTCACCTCTCAGCTCTTTGCTTGCCCCTTCAGCTGGCAGCTAAGAGGATAGACATACGAGGATACATCTCTTTACGGCCTCCACACACAGAAAGGAAAAGCAGGATGGTCATCACCTGCACCCAGGTAATTAGCTAGCTGAAAGTCGGCTTTGACAAAACCCAGGATGGTTGCGCAACAGAACAGACATTTGTTTCATGACAACAAAGGAATAAAGGGCCCCCTGGGATCTCTTCAGAAAGGTGTTAAGAGTCATCACCTTTTAGGGTTTCTGACCAGGCACATTTCTCTGTCAGCCAGAGGAAGCCCTGGGGGGCTGAGAGACTGCAGGCCGCCCTGCCCCACCTCCCAGCCCCCAGCCAGCCAGTGCGCAGCACACTGCCAGCTGCCTTGCCCTGGCTCTGCATATCCAGAGGTACAGGAAGTGGTCTGCCCCGGGCCAGGCTGTGGCCTCATCCCAGCATGCTTCCATGGACACAGCTTGAGTCACACCCCACCACGCAGAGCTCTTAAACCCCACCTCCTTCCAACCCGGCTGGACACATCCATCCACTCTTCCAGACCAGGGCTAAATTTGGAAAGCGGCCGGTCATGGGATAAAAACAACTTTGAGCCCTGCCAATCAAGGACTGTCCATCAGATACAAAAGCAGAGGCACAGGTTGGAAGGCAGGAACACACAGGGGAGGCTAGAACTCTCACGCTGTCCCCAGGGGAGACACAGGCCTCAGGGAAGGTCCAGGCTGGGCCAGAAGCTGGCTGAGGGTGATGATTTTCCCAAAGGATTTGCACAGAGTTTAGCACCTGGCCTGCAGCTGGCCCCAGAGATTGTGATGCAGCACTCACAGAGGGTGGGGCCCTTTCATCTGGCTTAAAGCATTTTGGTCAGAATGGTGCTGAGTCAACACAGTGGCGCTAACGAAAGCCCCGGCAGTGACTCACTTGAGGTCTAAGAGGAAGAAGAATTTTCAAGACTGTATTTTCAGGCACATTCAAGTTGGGAATGTGCCCTCACAGTGGTCCTTTGCCAGAAGATTCAAGTTTAGGTGCGCGTTCACACCTGTGGCCACGCATCGCCTCCACACGGGCGATGCACATCCTGGCCATGACTCACTCACCCACTGCCCCTGCATCACATAAACCGGGCTATCACGGCGGCCTCAAACTCTGGTTTCTCACATCAGTCCGTCCATCTACCTTGTTCCCATTTCTGTGGGTAGCCCCACCTCTTAAGGTGCCTGGAGGTAAGTCCTCAGTCATCTCTGAGGTCACTGCCCTGTTTCAAAAAGACAGAAAAAACAAAACAAACAAACAAAAAAACTTGCAAGCGACTACCTGCCTGCCATATCCCATTGCTTCCATCCCTGCCATAGCCACTCCTGGCCCTCAAACTTGCACTGAACCCTAACCTACAAGGACCTTGAAATTGAGGCTTCAATTCCAGACAGTGCAAAAAAGCAGCTCCTACAAACCTGGCCCGACGTAGCACATCTTAAAGCGACCCTGACACCACTCTGTGGTCTGTTCTGTGTACAACAGCATGATAGCTGCAACAACAATGCACGCGCCTTAAATTATGTTAGCTGAGCACAGTGGTACACACCTAGGACGCCAACTATTTAGGAGACTGAGGCAGGATTACAAATTATAGGCCAGCCTGGGCATCTTGGCAACACCCTGTCTTTAAGAAAAAAAAAAGTGTTTTTTGTTTTTGTTTTTATAGAGCTGTGGTTGTTGCTCAGTAGGTCCTGGGTTCAATCCCCAGTACCAATGACTGTTAAAAATGCTAACAATTGGGCTGGTCAGATAGCTCAACGGACTAAAATGCCTGCTTAGGCAGAGTATAGGAGCTGGGGTACAATCTCTGGCATCACAACCCATGTGGGCCCCGCTCCTGGGGTGCACTGAGATGGAGACTGAGACTGGGCATGATGGCATGCACCTGTAATCCCAGCGCTTGGGAGACTGAAAATAGGAGAATCACTGAGTCTAATCTACATGGTAAGACCCTGTACACCTTTACACCCTGTACACCCTGTAGACCCTGTCCTAAATTCATTTTTTTAAAAAATGCTAACAATCACCTCTACTGCTAGAAAAACGTTACCAAAAAACTTGCCTTGGCTCAGAGTTTCCACAAATGTTTGTGTAAAAACTACCAGAGAAATATAATAAAGTGCAACATAATAAGGTATGCCTATACTCCTCCTGGTCTAAATAAAAATCTTTTTATAATTCTTTTATGCAGTAGTCCTGGTACTGAGCTTAGCCAGGCATTCATGGCCCCTACCTGGTATGGCCCAATCTATCACATAAAAGACGAATTTTATATCTGACCCTCTCTGCTAGCAAAGGCCATCTATTCAAATTCCCTGAACCCACTCTGCCCCTTCCCTTTTTGGCTGGGCTATAGATTGGAAATACCTTTCCCTCTTTAGCTATAAGAATCACTCCGGTCTCCATACACGTCCTACCACTGCCCTCTGAAGCACTTCCTGATGACAGGACACCGGGCCAGCCCTAAGCACAGGTGTAGCCTTTCTCCTTTCCTCCCCTTGTCTCCTCTGGGTTCACCTCTGACAAAGCAGCCCTTGGTTCTTAGTCCCATGGAGCCTCTCAACCCAGCCCACCTGGCTCTCTGGCCCTCTGGGCAGCTCCTGAGGCTGGCTGGCAACATCTCCTTCAGAAGAGCAAGCCTTCTCTTCTCCTACAGAAGCAGCACAAGTTCACTGTGGACATTTTAGAGAAGCAAAAGAAAAAGACGGAACCTCTTCCTAGCCTCTCAGTGCCTTGTGACTTTGTATACAAGTCTATCTCCCCCCATGCACACACACACATATTGTTTTAAACTGGTGTTTGTACTTAATTCCTGACCAGCTGAACTTCTTATATTTGCCATCTAGCTGTCCCCTCCAACTAGAACTTGTCAGACCTCTTTTCAGGACAGACACAGGCTTCTCTGTAATTCCCACAGGGCCAGACACCGTCCACACACAGTATAGGTGCTGCAGGTTTCAAACACATACTCACTTAGAAAGTATTTCAAAGGTGTCAGGAAGTAAATGGTTGCAAATGCGCTGTCCACCGTAATCTACGTGACAGTCTGATGAATTCTTAAGAAGTGCTCTAAGATGTATGTGTCAAGTAGGGTTTTTTTTTTTTCTTGTTGGACACTGGGGGACTGAAGCTGGTGCCCTCCCACTGAGCTACATCTCCATCCTTCAAAAGGAAATTTTCCTTTTAAATTTTGAAATAGCATCTCAATAAGTTCCTAAACTGCATGAGCTGATCCTCAATTTATAATCCTCCTGCCTCAGCGCCCCCAGAGTGCTGGAAGCACAGGCATGTGCCACCTGACCCAGCGACCTATCTCTTTCTTAACAGACATCCATTCCTGAACTTTCTAACCTGACCTACAACTAAGAGGCAGGTCATCCTATATCTAATTATTTCATTTCAGAAGTGAAATTGGGAGCAAAAAATGTAAGAAGAAAGACAGCTTGCCACTTTCCTGTATTTAAATTTGCATTTCATTTCTATAACAGCAATTCTAGTTTACGCCAAGATTTTAAAGGCTTGTTATCTCACATAGACAGAAATTACACTCCTTAACAGGAAATCCTGAATGTGTGAGTTTTTTTCAAGTTTCCAGAAAACTTTGGTGTAACTGTGTTTTCATTCATAATGTGAGAGTATCCAATGCATGGAATTTCTTGATTCCTAACTACAATGATGCCACAGTTTATGCAAACAGCCTAAGTAAAAATTATGACTTTTGTCAGTTGAACTGATGGTAAAAAGTTCAATCTACTACTTAAAAGTAGGCCCAGTATCACATTCATTTACTTATTTTCTGATGTGTGTTTTTTGTTCTTGTTTCGTTTGGTTTGGTTTTTTGTTTTTTGAGGTAGGGTTTTGCTGTTTCCCTCAGGATGGCCATTAATTCACTATGGAGGCCAGGCTGGCCTTGAACTTGCACCCATTCTCCTACCTCAGCCTCTTGAATGCTGGAATCACAGGCATGCACCATGATGCCGGGCAAAGGCACCAAACATTATAATGACAATTTCCACTCTAAGACAACTCAGAAAAGGCCACCCAGTTACTACTACTATTAATAATAATAACAATAATTTGTGTTGGGCCTGTAGTTTAGGGCCTGATCCCTTACACTTAGGAGAGCCAAGGCCCTGGGTTCAATTCCTTTACTTCTTTTTATAGATTATACCATAGCTTCACAACAATTTGTACAACAAAATAGCTCCTGTTTTTACGTTCTTTATTTTTGTCTCCTAGGGTCAGATACTCTTTGAAAGTAAAATAAATCCTAACGGATACAGGCATCTTGCTGCCAGGATCCTGGGACACAGAAGTTAACCTGAATCCCATGTTAGCTTTCGGTGAACTGGAAGATCTCTGCCGAGGGCAACACACTCCTTTGGGTCTGAATAAGAACTCCAGCAGGTGCACATTTCTTCTGAGCTGGCTTGGCTGCCCTGAGGCCCTCCCCTGTGTCTTGCGATTAAGGTCCACCAGGCAAAACCAGACTGGAAGAAAACTAAAAGAAGCCCAGCAAGGGTGCAAAGACCACTTTCCGGCCTGACCTAACCTGCTGAGCTTTCCCTTTGCAGCCTCATTTTTTTGCAAAAAGAAGAGAGAAGCTCTTTATCTTTCTGGGGTTCTGCTTGTCTCAGGGAAGTCCATCACTCCACCATCTCGGGTCCTCCCTTCCTAATCATGTGCTCGGAGTGTGGGCCCAGGCCTGGCCACCGTGCTCAGGGGGAAATGCTGGCTTCTGCTTTGAGGAGGGCTGGGGAGTTTTCCATCTTTTCCTTTCAATAAAGGCCTTTTCATGTTTGTCTCACAGGCCTTCCCCAAAGACAAAACTGTCACTGTCCCCTGTTCCTTCCAACTTGAGGGCATCAACTTCAAACCTCTCTATCAGCTAAATCAGAGTCTGTTAAGAACTTCAGTAAATTTACAGCAGCCCAGGCCTGCCTGTGGAAGACTCAAACCTCAACACAAAAACAGGTTAATTTATGTCCTTGAAGACGGCAAAAAGGAAAGAAAAGCAGACACAAAACGAGCAAAACCCCACCTTCTCCAGCTTTCCCTTCTAGTTCAGTAATAAGTTAATCCGCCCCTGCGTGCCACCGCGGCTCCTCCACAGCCGGCTCACCTAGAACATTCACTACATCACTGCAGCCAAGCCAAGCCCGGTTACTCAGGCAACTAAGTTTTTCTTCCCAAACGCTCACCGGGAAACACATCCCCGGAATCCCCCAGTAACCGTCCACAGATAACGCTGGGGAACCACAACACTAGAGACTCCTTTCCAAGGCTGGCGCTGGCGGCCTCGGCGGCCACAGGGGGTGTGTGGGGGGGGTTGCAGCGTCCGGTTACATTCCTGACCCACTTTCGCATCCCCTCCCTGCCGTCCTCCTCCTCCCCCTCAGGCAGGCCGGAGAGCCACCCACCAGCACTCCCCGGGCGCCCGCGGGTGGTGCACTGGCGCGGGCACTGCGGGGAGCCAGGGGGACCCCACTCCCCCCACACCCCCGGCTTCCCCTGCGCTCGTCCCTCCCTGTCACGTGGGCTCCAGAGCACCTGTTGGCGACCTCAGTCCCCAGCCAAGCCCGTCCCGCCGCCCTCCCTGGCAAAGCCCCCTACGGGAGGCAGGGGGAACCGTTCAGCAAACACCTCCCCCCCCCCCCCCCGCTTCGCTCAGCGGGGCGCAAGGCTGGCGACGCCTGCACATGCTCGGCTTTGCAAAGTGCAAAGCGCCGGGCCGAGAGGCGCCTGGGTGGAGGCGATCCTATCCGTCCCCATCCCTCCTCCCGGCCCCAGGCGGACAGGGAGTGGGGCGCGCCCCACCCGCTGTCCCCAGCTGGAAACCTGGGCTCCTCGCGCGCGCGGGGCGGGATGCTGCGGGTCCGGCGGGGGCCAGGGCAGGTAGCGGGCGGTGACGGGTGGGTGAGCACTCCTGGCCGCGGAGTCCAGGAAGGGGGCGGGAAGCTGTCGTCGCAGCTGCAACTTGTGAGCGCGCACAGCAACTCAGCAACTTTGACTGCGCCGCGCCCCTCCCCCGCGCCGCCGGGCCGGGCCGGGGGCTGCGCGTGCGTGGGGAAGGGGCTGCGACCAAGGCCCGGCGGCACAGGGTGGGAGTCGGGATCCAGGGAGCCGCGCCCACCCTCCCCCAAGCCTTGCGAAGGCACCACTTGCGCCCCCCGCGGTCCCCACCCGCTGCCGGGTTGTGGCGGGGCTCTGCGCGGGCAGAGGGGAGGGAAACGGCGGCGGAGCCATGGAAACTGCGCGGCGGGTAAATAAGGCGAGGGCCGCGACGGCCGTCCCAGTGCCAGCATCTGGGCGGCGGATGCAGTGCCCA
This sequence comes from Capromys pilorides, assembly GCA_004027915.1. Classification (NCBI taxonomy): domain Eukaryota; kingdom Metazoa; phylum Chordata; class Mammalia; order Rodentia; family Capromyidae; genus Capromys; species Capromys pilorides. The sequence continues at coordinate 15,638 of PVKN010000825.1, forward strand.
GAAAGTGAGGCCCAACTCGAACTCTTCGAGCGGCCCTCCGCGACCCATTCCTGGGGAAAGGCTGGGAGGCAGAGAGCGGAGGAGAGGATAAAGGTGACCCCGAGGTCATAGGATGTTTGTTCCGGGGCTCCAAGGACAGCACGAGGCCCAGGCTGGCCCAGCCAGTCGCGAGAACTTGAAAAAAACAAAACAAACAAACAAAAGAAAAAAAACAGGAAAGCATCCAGGAAGATGGGGGTGGGGGGAGTGCCTGGGGCTGAAACCGGAAGCACGGGGAAGATGGGGTACCTGAACCAGCTGGGGTGGTACTTGATTTCCCTGGAAGCCAGCCCCTCAGGGGTGGCCGTTCCTGAGTGGCTAGGAGGAGGAGTTTAGGCCAGGTAGAGGAAGGTTGTGCACAAGGAAGGCTTGGGCCCGGCTAACTCGTGCTCCTGTAAAGGAGCTGAGGGCCCAACCTCTCAGCTGCGCCCCTGTGCCCCTGCTCTGCGAGCACACAGAGCTTCCAACCCTCCTCCCAGCCCTTGCAGACTTCATCTGAGTCACTGTTGAATCCTGGTGCCATGCGCCCAGGCATCCTGCCTGTAAAGCTAGAGATTTTCGTGGCAGTGTTATGAAGTTGAGTCACTTCAGGGTGTGGGGATCTTCTACAGCAAAGGGGTCATTTCAAGTGAAAGTAAACTACCTGCGTGGAGGAGCTGCCAGCCAGCTCAATGATTTAATTACATGCCATCTTAATTTAAAGAGTTTTGCATTCTCATTGCGGACAGCTGGGCAGTTAGGTGCTGCTGTGTATACCTGGAAATTACCTTTTCACTGGAGGTCAGTTTAGTTCACACTGTGAACCAGTACTTTATCAAAAGTGTTAGGTTCTTATTCTTCTTAATAGAAAAAGAAAATAAGTTCTTTGCCCTGAAAAGATTATGAAACTTCTAGGCAGAGCATAGGTTTCCAAGCAGCGTTGTTCCAGAGAACTGGATTCTCAGTAAGATATGAGAAAAAGGGCCACAAGGTGGTTATGCACCACATTTCGTCTGCTTCCAGAGAAACATCAGTTAGAAATTTAGCATCTTTGAGGTCTGTCTGATGGCATCTGGCACTGAGTGATACAGTTGCAGTGCTTTTCTTAACAGTCCATAAAATAAGTTTGAGAAATGCTGAGGTAAACAAGTTAAGGTTTATTTGTTCTACAACAAGCACAAAGGCTTTTAGTCTTCAGTGGACCCGTGAATCATCAAGTAGAAGTTAATAATGTGCCCTTGTTAAAATCTAAAAACATCAGTTTTCCTTTTCTGAGTGAAGATTATTGCTTAGATCTGATATTCCTGTCCAGATCTGCTGCTTGGCAGTTTATGCAAGATTTGAACACAGTGAAGGGAACTGGTTCCAAATTGGTGTAATTAGGAATTATTTAACAATAAACTAAAGTTAGTATCATTACAAAGAAAGAACAAAAAGGAGCCATTTGAGGAAATATCCAAAGGCAGAATTGTTCACACTGAGCTGTAGTAGAAACTGAATCAGAATCATCTTTAAGGAACTGGTCACAGTGAATGCTTAGTCAAAAAATGTGTGTGTCTGATGTATATATAATCAATGTTAAATGACCTCCTGCATTAGTTAGATTTACAGAAATCAATATGTTTTACTTAAATTAGGCACTAAGCTACTACAGAGATGCTCTTTGACTCACATGGGTTTAGTTCTAGACAAACTTATTATAAGTTGACAATATCGTTAAGTCAAAAATACTTTACCTTTTCTGCACTAGGGATGGAATGCTGGCCTCGAGTGTATCAGGCCAGTGCTCTATTTCTGAGCTGCACCCCTAGCCTTCCAAAACACTAGCATACTTACCCAACCAACTTCACAGCTTAGCTTCCTTTACCTTCCACTTGCGCAGAGCACTCACTTCAGCCTACAACTGGGCAAAAGCGTCTCTCACAAAGCCACTTTATAATTCAGCATTGGAGATTTCCAGTACTCTCATTGAGAGGCAGCCTGCAGACATGATGGGACATGGAAACATTGAAGGAAAATGTTCAAAAGTGCTGGTGATGGTGCACTTTAGGTTATGGTCTGTGTCTTCTCATCATCTCCTGGCTTGCTACTGTCTGGCCTCATGGGAGAGGCTTGTACTACATATTGGTATCCCTGGGAAGAGATCTAAATCAGAAGCAGAGTTTCTACTGAATGTGTTTATCACTTTTGTGTTGGCCATGTTAAGGCAGAAAATAAAAAGTTGCATCATCCTGAGACAGAGGCTGTCCATACTTCTAAAAATTCTTTGATCCTGAGTTCCACCAGTACCACCAAAAAAAAAAAGCTACTAAAAATCCTTCAAAAAGATTGCTAGAGAGGGGCCAGTGAGATGTTTCAGGAGTCTAAAGCGCCTGCTTAGGTAAGCTTAGGCAACCGCAGTTCAATCACTAGCGCCACATGCTGGGCCAGCCCCACCCCCAGGGCAGGCTGAGCCGGCCACAAAAAAAAAAAAAAAAAAGATTGCTAGAGAAAAATTTCAAAAGGATGGTGAGTGCCTAAAAGTGTGTCTTAATTTTTTTGAAAAAAGAGAAGGCAAGGACAGTAGCACATGATCATAAATCCAGCCGCTTGGGAGACTGGGGTAGGAGGGTATTCAAGGCCACTGTGGGCAATTTAGTGAGACCCTGTCTCACAGAGCATTTAAAAGGAGAGAGCAAGTTGGGCTCATCCCAAGTCTTGATGCATACCTGTCATCTCAGCACTTGGGAGGCTGAGGCAGTGGACTGCCAGGAGTTTGAGGTCAACTTGAGTTACCTAGTGAGTTCAAGGCTAGCCTGAAATATGTCCTGATGCCTTGTCTCAAACAACAAAATTAAAATGAGAGAGAGAGGTTTTCAAAGGAAGATGAAATTGGGCATAAAAAAAAAGACAAAACAAATGGTTACTATTCATTCCTTAGCAAAGGTTAGAAAGGTTAATGACTTACCCAAGAGAACTGGAGTCAAGGTTCATCTGATCTTGTGACTCCAAATGCCCTACTGTCCTCTACAATAGGTGCACTTTCATCTTTGGAAAAAGATACCGTGTTATGTGGTTGTCCTTTGGTATCTGGAGAGCGTTTATTCTAGACTACCTCCCCCTTGGGTACCAAAATCTACAGAAGCTCAAGTCCTACATGTAAGATCGTGTACTATTGGCATAGAAGCTATGCACACTTCCAATACAATGTAGATACTATGGAAATAGTTGTCATGTTATGGCAATTAGGGAATACTGACCAAAAAAAATTTGCGTGTTCAGTACAGATAGAATTTTTATTTTTTTTAGCATCTGCAGTTGGTTGAATGCATCACCACAGAACAGTTGGACATTGGAGACCAAGTACACTTGAAATGGATAGAATATAAAAGCAACTATGTTGAACCTTAACAGCCGGAATGAAATTCGGAGGTTATGTGGGCTAACTTACTCCTTTCCCAGGACTAGACATGGAGACACAGATAAAAATGCATTTGCTCCAAGTGATTCTGTTTAGTTATCTAATACTAGAATTAGGGTTAGAATCAAGGTTTTCATCTTGCCAGCCTTTTGCTCCATCATGAGCTGCCTGGGTGGTAAGAGGTAGCTCTTACCAAATCTGTTTCTACTCGTGCATGGAGTCTAGGCCTATACCAATGAAGGACTGGAGTAATGGTTGAATTTGTATTAAAATGCCTCATGAGTACATACTTATTTAAAGAAATAGTTCTTTTCTCTTTTTGAGACAGAGTCTCGCTATGCAGTTCAGGCTGGCCTTGAGCTCACTTTTATAGCCCAGGCTGGTCTCAAATCCGTACCAATCCCCCTGCCTCAGCCTCCCAAGTGCTGGGATTATACGCATGCACCACCTATAATCCCCGGCACTAAAGAAACATTTCTAAGGGGAACTTCAGTGACGCAAGCTCCTTAAGAGCAGCCATGATTCTTAAAAGTTGAAGATATATTTGATTTTTTCAAAAAACATATAGCCAGGTATATGCCAGCAGTCCCTGTACTGAGGGAGGCTAAGGCCAGAGTATCATGAATTTGAGTTTTACCTGGGCAGATATGTGAGATTCTGTCTCAAAATAAAGAATAAAAAAAGGCCTTGAATGTAGCTGAGCAGGAAGCCCTGGGGTTCAATTTTCAATATGGGGTGGGGTGAGGGAGGATTTGCAGAAATTAGAATGCTGATTAAAGAATATTAAGGTGTTATGTTACCGATTCAAGTATTGGTAGATTTGTGATTTTATTTATTTATTTTTATTTTTTATTTTATTATTTTTTTTTATAATATGACTGGCTCAGCCTGCCCTGGGGGTGGGGCTGGCACAGCATGTGGTGCTGGGGATGGAACCACAGTCCCTGTGGTTGCCTAAGCTTTCTAAGCAGGTGCTTTAGACCACTGAACCATCGTGTCGGCCCCAATTTTGTGATTTTTTTTTTTTAAAGAGTTCCTATGTCTTAGACACGTAGTGAAATACTTGCGTGAGAAATACTATGGTGTCTGGTATTAAAATAATCCAGGTGTTTGTAAGTGGAGGAAATTAATATAAATGAAAGATGATGCCATATGAAAACACCGAGTGGTAGAATTTAAGGATTCACTACACCATTGTGTCTACTTTTGTGTATCTCTAAACTTTTCCAAAATGAAAGGCCTTTTTCTTTTTAAGAATTCTATTTCAAATAAAAAGACTATCCCTTCACTTTAGGTGTGAGCAAGAGGGATGTGCGGCTACTACTATTAGAGAGCTCACACTCTTTTTTTGCTAAGGAATATTAACTCCACCCCAAAGCCACATCATTGTGGAATCCATGGTACTATTAAAGGCCTCTTTGTGGCTCAGAAGAGCTGGTATGTTATTGTTTTTATTTTAAGATTTATAGAGCTGGTTTATAATACTGTATTCTTAATTGTCTGGGTAATATATTTAAAACATATGTGGCAGCCACAGTTCTGGTTCTATTTTGAGCAACGTTGGATGCCCTTTTTCTATTCATCTAAGGTACATCTGCATCTGGTAACTATCAAAATATCACTAAGCCAGCACAATGACTGTGGCTAATTTAGGGGATAGACACCACCAAGGCTACAAGCAAGATCACTATCACTCAGTAATAGTAGATTAACCATCCTTCTGGTGTACAGAGAGCTGGGAATGGAGGGGGGGGCAGGGGTGGGATTTCCAAGCACAGAGCACAGAAGCTGAAGTGCAAGGTGAAACCACCTTCACACGCTTGGATGTTCAGGGGGAAGCACTAGAAATCTGCGCTGGCCTAATTGACAGAAGACATGTTAAGGATGTGCTGAGTACCTCTTCCTGCTTTCACATCATGTTTCTGCTCAAAGCCAGTGGTTCCAGCTGGTGGCTAACGACTCCCCAAGAGACACGGTTACTGCAGGGGCCTGCCAGCTTTATCTCCATCCAACAGGTTCCTAGTGTGGAGCAATAATCGTACTGGTGCAAGCAGGTGCTCCAGCTGAACAGATGTTGTTGCTACTAATTAATAAAAGAAAAGCCTGCAAAAGTCTTTCTAAATTTATACTACCACTGTGCTCTTAAATCAGTGACTCCTGAAAGTAGGATAACTGCTATGTCATGCATGGAGGGAGCCACAAAAAGGAGACCAGCTCTCTGAGAGGGAAAGCCTTCCTCAATGATTTGGCCAAGTGTTCTCTCTCTCTCTCTCTCTCTCTCTCTCTCTCTCTCTCTCTCTCTCTCTCATATTATGTAACACATTTTGTTGGTTTATCATGTGATATTAGGAGGAAAGGTTGATGTTGGCTCTCGCTTTCTGAGGTCTCGGTGCATGGCTGCTTGAGGTCAATCACAACATAGAACATCATGGTGGAGCATGTTGCAGAGGAGATGACACACCTTGTGGAGCCCAGAAAGTGTGGGAGACAGGAAAGGGTGGGCATTCCCCTATCACCTTCCAGGGCACATCCCTGAGGAGGTTAGCTTCTCTATGCTAGGCCTCACTACTTAATGGTTTCAGGCTTCCTAAGAGCTCCACAGGCCAGAAGGCAACCCATAGGGCCCAGTGAGAGACAGTCAACATCCAGGCTGTCACAATGACATAAGAGGTAAAATGGTGCCAGGGCTAACTCTATATACTTGTCAGATTTTTTTTCTTCAACATTTGTCTATTAGAACTGGAAGCTTTGGGGCCAGGGAGATAGCTCCGTGGCACAAGTGCCTGCCTGGCAAGTGCAAGGTTGTGAGTTTGAACCCTGGTCCCGCAAAAAAAAAAAAAAAAAAAGGAACTGGAAGCTCTAGGTACCAGCATTTTGTCACATATGTGCACGTGCGGTGTTGCTAGGGATGGAATGCAAGGTCTCACACATGGGACACAAGTGCTATACCACTGAGTGTCAACTACACCACTGAGTGTCAACTCCAGTCCCTTTCCTTTTTGTTAGTTCCTTAATAGCCCTCCATATTCACATGATCCACACCTGCAAATAGACAATATTTTAAAACTGCATCTGTATTGAGCATGCACAGATTTTTCTTCTGGTTGCTCTTCCGGTCATTATTCCCTGTACAAGAGTATTACAACTATGTGTTTTGGATTTTCTTTTTTGAGGGTCTTACCATGTAGTTCAGGCTGGCCTTGAACTCACTATGTAGCCCAGGCTAGTTTTGAACTCATGACAACCCTCCTGCCTCAGCACCTCCAGTGCTGTGATTGTAGACATGCATCAGGCACAGCTATTTAAAGTATGCAGGAGGATGTGCAAAGAGTCTATGCAGATACTGCACTATTTTATGTAAGGGACTTGAGCACTGGAGGATTTTGGTATTTGCAGCGAGTTCTGTAACCAGGGTACCGAGGACAACTCTGCTCCCATTAGTGCCCTAACCTGAGCAAAGTTTTCACAGTCTATTCACATGTCAAACCTGAAGTACCCCAAATCTAGATCTCTGCTGAAACTTTGTACAGTACTAGAAACTTAAAATTAGGTGGATCTTGTCAGCAAAGCAAATCTTCAGAGTATCTTGGAAGGTTCTGATTGCAGAATGCATTTCTACTCTAAATTTTCTAATGCTTTTTATAATTCTCCCCTTGGCCAGGCACATTTAAAAGGGACTTTAGCCTCGGATTATTACAGCCAGCGAGCAAGCAGATGGCAATATTGCTGAGTGAGGTTCCAGTGTGAAGGGTGATTCGCTGGGCTCCTGAATCATAACTGGAAGTGGAATTAGTTGAAGAGACTTGTTTATTAGCAAATCCTCTCTCTTCATTTTATTTATTCCCCAATAATTATTTGCAACTTGCTAAGCCTCTACTCTGCACTTGGCATTTTATGCTAATCTTTGAAACAATCCTATGAGGCAAATATTTTTCTTCCATTTTACAGATAAGGAATCTGATGTACAAAGAGGTGGAATAATTGGTTTGAGGTCATGGAGCTGGTGACAGAATTAGGATTTGAACACAGGTCTGTGTCCGCCAAAACCTTAGCCTATAGAGATAGCGCCTTCTCTTCCTTGTAGATCTTAAGCATCTATCTGGTTATTCTTATCTTTGGAAAGACACAGTTTAGAAGAACTGCTATAAACCAGACTCACACAATGGCCATTGTTTCCTTAGCCCACTGTCATTTGTCACCTCTTTCTTCATTTCCCTAGGAACAGTAGGTTTATAAGTGGCTTAACCACTACCAGGATCATCTGCACATTCGATGCACAGATGGCTGGAGGCTGGCTGGGACTTAACCTAATTATTCGGGCCCTTCCACTTTGAGAAGTACTCATCAGAAAGCTGAGATGTTGAAAGACTGTTTTAGATCTCATCACCCTAAGGAGAATCATTTTTGGAGGCAAGTAAGTCTCCAACTTTCATATAAAAAGGGCAATGGGTGGTTTAGAAGAAGGAATGGAGAGGGTGGTGGTGCACACGATAGCTATTAAGTGTACAAATGCTGCATGGAAGCTAGGGGAGGCCACTGTCTGACACACGCAGTGGCTGCAAAACAGGGCATCTCCTGGCTCAGTGCTGCCCTCCCCCAGCCTCTTTTGCATGCTTTGATGAAAACTCACCAGCTCACTTCCTATTGTCTTTGCAGGACCCTGAGCATTTTACCATCTGTTGATGACCTTAATTGGTCATTCTCTTCCATGTACTGGTCTGTGTCTGTGCCTGTGTCTCTGAGTCTGTCTGTCTGTCTGTCTCCCTCTCTCTCTAGTAGTGGTAGTAAGGATTAAACCCAGGACTTCACATGTGCTAGGCAAGTGCCCTACCACTGAACTATACCACCAGCCTGTACTTTTCCTTTTCTTTCTTTTCTTTTCTTTTTTTCTTTTTGTCTTTTTGAGACAGGGTCTCACTACCCAGCCTGTACTTTTCATTTGGAGATGAAATTGAAACTTTGCTAACCTCCCCTCCTTTATTTTTTTGTTATAGCTGACTCAGCATGCCCTGGGGTGGGGCTGGTGTAGCATGTGGTGTTGGGGATTGAACCACGGTCTCTGCGGTTGCCTAAGCTTGCCTAAGCAGGCGCTTTAGTCCTGAGCCATCTCGCTGGTCCCTTCCCCTCCTTTAAATTCTAAAGAATTGTCTGCTAGACATAAAGACCCTACCCTCATAAAGGTGCAAACCAAGTCTGGCATGCTGATGCATGCCTATGATTCAAGCACTGCGAAGGCTGAAACAGGAGGACTGCAGAAAATTTGAGTCCAGCCTGGACTACAATAGTGAGTTTGAAGCCAGCCTGGACTACATAGTGACTCCCTGTCTCAAAAAACACACACCAGAACCCCCCCCCCCCAAAAAAAAAGAAAACAAACAAAGACAAGAACCAGATAGGCAGCAGGAGAGCTGATATATTTTAAGAGTGCACCTACATGGCATAAATCGTCCCCACTGGCTTGGCAGAAGAGGAAGCCATTTATATTTGGGAGCTGGAGGAAGGGGCGTGTCTCAGCAGGGTCAGAAGCAGCGGTTTCTGGGTCTCACAGGCGGAGAGGCAGCAGAGCAGAGAGCATGTGCCATGTGTCAGGCGGCCAGTGCCGCTGCTGCTGGCCTGGGGGCGTGGGGGGACAGCGATGACAGGAGTACTGCCTCTTAAGGCAGCTCGCGCCTGGCCTGCCTCTCCTCCGTCGAAGGTCGGTCATCAGTCTGCCATTCTAGACTGCAGGCTTTGTGGGTGTAGCTGGGGACCCTGAAGTTAGGTGCTGGGAACCGGCCACCTGCTTGTGGCCTCAGCAGCAGCCAGCGTCTCCCGTTTATTAGACCGCACGCCCTGCGCCTAACTAACCAGGATGTCTGTCGGCTCTCAGCGCTGTCCGATGGAAAGAGCTCAGTTTCTAATTGTCTGTCTTCTCATTAAAGAACGTGGCTGTGCTGTGGGTAACCCGCACCCCGCCGGCTTGGCTGACCTGGCTAGCAGCAGCAGCGATTACCCTATACCTGGAAATTTCACGTCGAATAAAAAGCAGTGTTTTGAATGCTAAGTTCAGCTGCTGGGAGAGGGTTTATTTCTGATCATTGTTCCTCCCCGGAAGAGGCAGCTTCAGTGCTTGTCAGCTGTACACCGCTTTGTTAACACTCCACATGTCCCAGGTAGTAGGGCTCAGATGGGTCTCAAAATAGCCCAGGAACAGAGGGCCGATAAGATCCCAGCGGGCAGAAGGTAACATTACACCACCTATGTCAAAACCTCTAGCACAGTTGTGGCTGCCCTTTGCTCCAGAATCCAGCCCGCTGTATTAAGAAGTGGAAACGCCTCCAACAGTGAGCGCGCTTTCCTTGGAATTAGTTAAGCTTCCAGGCAGCTTTGGAAAGTGTCACATAAGCAGTTTGCAGTCTTTTCTTTCTTTTTTCTTTCTCCTTTAGAGGGCCGGATGGCTAAATAAATGCCCTGGTGGCTGTGAAGCAGAGCACGCTTCTTTGCTGGAGCGTGTGCCAGCGTTTTGACAATGCCCGGCACACTTTGGAAGCCTTTGGCACGCGGTGCAGCACAACTGGATCCTGGTGCTCCCAGGACAAAGGGTGCTGCTAATTTGTGCAGCGCCTGCCTGTGAAGGGGGAGCGTGGGGACAGTCCCTCCAAGGAGAGAGGGTCAGGACACCAGGTCAGATGGGTTTTGCAGATGCTGAGAGGGGAAAGCCCCATCCAAGAAGCAATTTCAGTTTCTACCCGTGGTGAGGATACCAAGCCCCTCTTGATGTGACCTGGGTCTTGGGCCTTTTCTCCTGGAAAGTCGCCTCTCTAAGCAATAGAGCAGCAGCCACAGACCCCATGGGGAGAGGAAGGGAACAGACTCAAGTATTTATAGAGGAAACCAGGAAGTGAGGAGCTGCAGCCCAGCCTTCCTGGTGGAGCTGCTGACTCACACTGCCATCCTTAAGGCGATTTCCTTTATGTCTTTCCTTCATTTCTTTCCTTAGTTTCTCCATGCAAGAAAGAATGGGGAAAAAAAAAAAAGCGGAACCCCTCAGAGGGGCTGGGACCACCTGATTTGTATTTACACTTCTTTGAGATAACTGGTATTACTGCATAGCACCATTACAGACAGGAGTACATATCTATTGTCAAATGCCAGGTCTCCGTCTGAATATGTATCTTTCATGGGCTTTCCTTCAGGTCATTTTTGACCGTCCTCTGTGACGCCCCTCCCCACTCTCCTTTTATTCCTTCTGCAGCGACTTGAGTTGTGTCATTTGCACCGAGTTCTCCTTCTACAAGGAGGCGCCTCCAGTGCCTCTTTGCTTGCTTCAGAAGCTGTTAGTCATAAATCTTGGTCCCAGGGCCGCTGGATGGGAACCTGCTAGCTGTGGTGCTTGAGGTCCCAACTCTCTGCAGCCTTTTAAGGAACTTACGCTGTCCCTTTGTACTTGGCTTCCCCTCCTTTCCAAGTCTCAACTTCATTGTTTGGCCAGGGTGAATACATCACTTCCTCTTTGGGGGGTCTGTGTTTTGTATCCTGCTGGGTTTGAAATGTCATGTAATTTGTTGGGTTTTGCTGGATTAGGTTGGGGATTTGTTTATTTTTGGTGTTGCCAAATTGTCACTGGCCACCAGAGCCCTCACCATGTCTACTTTGATTAATGATGTTATAGAAACTTGTAGTTCAAGTGAGAGGCACTCGTTTTTAACTGTGCTTCTGTTGCCTAGGAAGGGAGTTCCCCAGCAAGGACACAAAAACCCCACAAAACCCCACAAGCCTGTTATCTTTCCTTCCTGCTGTGCTGTCAGGCTGCTGTGCTGCTGAGCTCATTATCAGCCCAAAACTCAGCTTCCTATCAGACCACACCTCTCCGGGACTATGGCGGTGATGGGGAGGGGTTGGAGGAGGCTCACAGACTGACCTGCTGTGCTGTCCAGGGAAAGATTTCTGGTGGTGGCTGGGACCTACTGGAAATCACATTTCTAATGCCCAAAGCACAAGATCATTATGTGCTTCCCTGAGTTTGTACTTTGGGCCCATCCCTAAGCTGGGTCCTCCCAGTCCCTCCCTAGCTTTTGGCTGGGAATTCTTTTTTCTTCCTTATTTTACAGATGATAGAATGGAGACCAAGCAGTGAGTAGGGGCGGTTAGTTCCCTTGTAGCTCAGGGATCACTGGTGAACTCTATCGAGTTCTGCCCTGATTCTCTGACAAGAACTTGTTCTTGTGTCCTAGAAGAATGCTGTGGGGAGAAGCCTGTTGTTGACGTCTAGTGCATTCCACAGTTCAATATATTCCGCATGACCCTACCTCCAGGCTGTCCTAGGGAACTCTGGGATGGACCCAGGGAACATTATGGGCCATTCTGCTAGTGAGGGATGCTTGTCTAGAAAGCGACTTTAGGGGGTGGTACAAGTAGCTGAAAATAGTCTTTCTGATATGTCTAAAGCTATTAAGATTGCCTTGTGGGCCCCAAGTGAGCCTCCTTGAGATTGGCGCTGGTCAAGGTCTTGGGCAGTGTCCTTATTGTTATATTTTTATTTATTTATTTATTTATTTATTTTTCTGGCCTTTTTAAGACAGGGTCTCGCTATGAAGTTCAGGCTGGCCTTGAGCTCACTTCTATAGCTCAGGTTTGTCTTAAACTCTCACTGATCCTCCTGCCTCAGCCTCCCAAGTGCTGGGATTACAGGCGTGAGCCACCACGCCCGGCCTTATTGTTATATTTTAGAATATATAACAAACAAGAAATATAACCACACATTTCTTGTTTGACTTCTCAGAATCATTTGTTGCTGTCACTTTTTGAGCAGATCCATTCGCTTGGTTTCCTGATTTTCTTCCTAACACTCTGGGTGTGTTTCACTTGTTTTTTCAGAGGTAATGGTCTCCACACGCTTCTCATGGCGAGGCACTCTCATTTTCAGAGGTCTCCTTCATTGTGGGGGTTCAATGGGCTGCCCCATGTAAGGGGCTTCTCTGTCTTAACTTCCGACACGATCTTTCTTCCTAGACCTTAATTAAACTCAAAAGGTCCACTACCTAACGCACCCTCTTGACCTTAGGGTCTCTTCTCTCGGTCTGCGAAGGACACCACTGACCATCCATTCGCCCAAGCCGGAGGCCTTGGCGTCACCGGTTCCTTTCCGCTGTCTCCTGCTCTGACAGCCATTCCAACACGTACTAGTCCACCAGGACTTGGACCCTTCTGTTTCTCTCCACCCCATCACAACTGCCTTGGCTCAGGGGACATTCAGTCTTCACATGCATGTTTCTCCAGTTGCATGTGTTACCTTGCACTTGCACGCAGTATGTGTACTAATTCAGTACCTACTAATCTAGCTGCCTACGCTCTTTTCTCTCCTCACGTGCCATTCACCTGACTAATTCCTGCTTGTCTTTTAGGTCTAAAGCATAGATATTACTTACGGACATATCCTATTGCAACCTCTCGGACCAGGGTAGGTGATCCTCCTCTATACTCACCATTTGGCCACTCATTGGTATCTCACTCTTATTAAAGTATTAATTGCCTGGTAAGCACGAGGTCCTGAGTTCAATCCCTGGTACCGCAAAAAAAAAAATCATTAAATTCACCAGGCGTGGTGGTGCACTTCTGTAATCCCAGCACTTGGGAGGCTGAGGCAGGAGGATCAGTGCGAGTTGGAGACCAGCCTGGGCTACAAAAATGAGCTCAAGGCCAGCCTGAACTGCATAGCGAGACTCTGTCTCAAAAAGAAAAAAAAAAAAAAAAAAAAAAGTATTAATTGGTTTCTGTTTGTATTACTTTATAGACTGAGCTTTGGGAGGGCATGGACAGAACTTCTTTATGTCCCATTGCATCCCCCAGAGCTTTGAAAATGGTGAAACAGAGGCCTGTGTTAGTTATGTCAACAGCGGCAGAACAAATTATCCTCATGCTTGCTGCTTAAGGCCAAACACATTCTCTATGCCACAGTTTTGGTGGGTAGAGAGCAGCTTAACTGGGGTGGTTCTCATAGGAGGTCACCGTAGAGATGTGAGCCAGGGCTGCCATGGTCTGAAAGCATGACTGGGCTGCAAGGTCTTCTTCCCACGTGGCACAGGCATGTGGCTCCTGGCAGGGGCCCTTAGCCGCTTTCTGCTGCGTGCGTTTCTCTAAATGTGTTCTTGAATACCCTGATGCCTTGGCAGCTGCTTGCTCCAGGTTGGGGAGGGCCAGCAGAGCAGCAAAGAGGAACCTTTATGCCCTGATCTCTCATGGGTCATCTGACTGGGTGCATACTGACAACATCAGAAATACTAAATACAGCTCACTTTTAATGAAAAGGAATCAACCTTCAATTTTTCTTTCTTTCTTTCTTTTTTTAAACAAGGTCTCACTATGTGATTCAGGCTGGTGTTAAACTCACTATATAGCCCAGGTCTGTCTGTCTGTCTGTCTGTCTGTCTGTCTGTCTGTCTTTCTTTCTTTCTTTCTTTCTTTCTTTCTTTCTTTCTTTCTTTCTTTCTTTCTTCCTTCCTTCCTTCCTTCCTTCCTTCCTTCCTTCCTTCCTTCCTTCTTCCTTCCTTCTTTCTTTCTTATTTCTTTTTTCTTTTTCATGAAGGTAATTTATCAACAGAAAGCAATTTGAGCCTTGTTTACAGCCAGTGACCTCCCTTCCTGCGGTGCAGTCAGAGGGGATGGGAGTGGCATCCTCAATCCTCGCAGCGTTCATTCCCAAGCGAGCGAGCGCTCTGAGGGCTGACTGTGCACCAGGTCCAGGGGTCTTAGTCCTCTTTACTCCTGTGGCCTGGAGTTTGATGTGCAGGGTGGTGATGCCCAGCTTCTTGCACCTCTGGGCCACATCCTGGGCAGCCAACGTGGCAGCGTGTGGGGAGGATTCATCTCGTTCAGCCTTTACCTTCATGTCACCAGTCACACAACAGATGGTTTCCTTGCCAGAGAGATCATTGACCTGGATGGAAGTATCACTGAAGGATGCAAAGATGTGACAGACACCAAACACATTCTCTCCTTCAGCCACCTCAGGCCTGAGGCTGATGAACTGTTCTTCCTCCTTTTCCTTCCCCTTGCCAGGTACCATTTCTGCAGGTCGTCTCCAGACTTGGCTGCTGGAAAGAGAAGGCATGTCTTTCTTTCTGGTCATTCGACCTTTTTTTTTTTTTTTTTTTTTTAATGTATCTGGTGCAGGGACTACAGGGTCTACAGGGTCCCAATATGTACATTGGACTTGTAGTGATTCTCCTGTTTTCAGCCTCCCAAGCACTGGGCTCACAGGAGCGAGCTATCATGCCCAGTCTCAATCTCCTTCTCAGTGCACTCCAAGGGTGGGGCAGCACGGCTCTCTGGGGATTGAACCCTGGCCTCTGTGCTCTGCCTAAGCAGGCACTTTAGTCTGCTGAGCTATCGGGCTGGCCCTCAGTCTTCTAATAGCAGCTGAGGTATACTTTGGAGGCATCTTTGTGATTGACTCACATTTCCTTGGCTTGTTAGCGCAAGGAGACCAAGCGGAAGTGTTCTGTGTTTGGTGCAGAGCTTCGCACTGGAGAGTCCCTGAAGAAGTGTGGTCACCCACATTGGTGCCGCTCTTCTTGCCTGGGAGTCTGTGAACTCGGTGGTAGCTATGGTTTGGGCAACACAGGGGTTTGTGGCTGCTGTCGTGGGCTGCAGAGCGAGGGACCTGTTTACAGTTCCATCCTCACACCTGCTCCTGTCCCACAGGCCCAGGGTACAGGATCGAATCCTTGACTTCCCCTTCTGATTGGTTGCTCACCTCAGACAAAACCTTTTCTACCTGTGTGAGCACCTTTGCCAAGGCTGCCCCGTATCATCCCCCAGAAATCCCGTAAGAGCCTGGGAAGTGGACACTCAGCTTCTGGAAGGCCAGAATGGAAGAGCTGGAAAATGACTGTAGAGCACTGTTTAGTCAAACATTTCCAGATCTTCCTCTATTTCTCTCAAGGGCCTAGACAAGCTAGTGACAAGTAACAGAGGTCAGTCCTGAGGACTCAGTCTGCTGGTTCCTGCTCACCATAGGCTCTAGGGAGGCAGGTGAGCCTAGGAATTAAGGTTCTGCATTCTGCAATAAAGCTGCCTGGTCTTGCAGCTTGGTTCTTCTCCATGCAAGACTCTTTTTTCATTTTAGTTTTTTAAGACAAGGTCTCGCTATGGAGCCCACAATAGCCTCAAACTTGCGGTGATCCTCCTGCATCAGCCTTCTGAGTGCTGGGATTATGTGTGTGTGCCGTCATACCCTCCACAGGAGACTTTTTTTTTTGTACTGGGAATCAAACTCAGGCTCTTGTGCTTGCCAGGCAGGTGCTGTGCCACTGAGCTATACCCTTGATCGAGGCTCATTAAGCTTCAGTTTATCGTCTGTGAAATGGAAATAACATTCTATCTCATAGGATTGCTAGGAGGGTTAAATGAGATAATCTATACCAAAAATGGCCTGGTATCCAATGTATACTGAATACATATTAATGCTGACTCTCTTATCTCTACCCATATTCTATTGAAAGGACGTTGGACAAACATTACCTCTGCCAGTAGAGGACCTCCCCCCCACACCTAGTTTTGTATCCTAAATAAGCAACCCGCAGTGCCTTTTGGAGGGGGAGGGGATGGGACAGATAATACACTTTTTGCTCTCTTGAAGTAGAAAGCTAGCCAAAGGCAGTTATGACAGTTGAAGATTATGGTGGTGTGTGTGTGTATGTGTGTGTGTGTGTGTGTGTATGTGTGTGTGTGTACGTGCGCGTGCGTGTGTGTGTATGTATACACAGTTTGCTTGATGTTTTTTTTTGAGGACCGGGGATTGAATTCAGGCCCTTACGCTTGCCAGGCAAGCGCTTATTCTACTGAGCTATTTCCCTGGACCCTGCTTGATGATTTTACAAAGCTCATTGTTAGCTTTTGGTTACGAAGTTGCTGGGCAAGGAACTTCGACACAAAGAACTGAGATTGGGGACTCTCGCTTATATTTGCTTATAGTGAGAGAGAAGTAAGGAGAGAGAAACAGAGACAGATGTAGATTTTACTTAACACAGGCAAAAATCTAGGCTAGGAGAGATTAGCATTCGATGCAGGAGCCATAGAATGCAGAAAGGCAAGGTGTGTTTTCCTCAACTATTTTGATGAGCAGAAAAAGAAGAGAATTATTGTTTTGGATAGGTATAGGCATCTGAGTAAGGAACCACAGATAAGAAGCGACTGTTTTCTAGTTTTCTGAAGTTTCTTTTTCATATTTTTTATTTGATTTAATGCCTATCTTCCTTGGGCAATATTCTATTATCTATCTCTATATCTATCTATCTATCTATCTATCTATCTATCTATCTATCTATCTATCTATCTATGTATCTCTCTCTCTCTCTCTTGACTAAACCAAGGCCTTTGCAATGACCTAAAACCCAAGCCTTTTACATTTTTTATTTTCAGGCACGGTCTTGCTAAATCACCCAGTTGCCCAGGGTGGGCTGGAGCTTGTGATCCTCCTGCCTCAGCTGCTCAGAGTCCTGGGATGACAGGCGTGCACTACCACATCTGGTTGGCGGATATTGTTTTAAAAATTAAAACCAACTGAGAATAATTTCAGAACTAAGGGTGTAGGTTAGTGGCAGAGTACTTGCTTAGCATGAGCAGGGCCCTGGGTTTGATACCTGGCAGTAATAATAATAATAATAATAATAATAATAATAATAATAGAGTCAATTTGAGAATTGAATCATGTCACAGTTGCAAATGTGACTGAAGTCATCGTGTTTATCCCATGCATACCCCACAACCCCTGGGCGACTTTCCTAGGTGTGCAGTGGTTTCACTGTGACTAAGGCAATCTTGTCACCGTGGTGTGACCCTCCAAGGCCTTGTCTTTTGCTTTGTTATTTTCCAAAGCACTGGTGACTTGTTTTGATTAGTTTTAATTTTTGTGGAGTGAAGGGTTTCCTTAGAAAACTCCCTGAGGCCTCTCTGCTGGCTGTAACAGAGTCCAGCTTCTCCACAGCTTGGGGAGGTCCGCCCTGTGGCTTGGGTTTTGCTAGAGCTGCTTCTGCCACACAAGTAACCAAGGCAGAACCTTCAGACCTAGCCTATGCCACAGACCACGTCTCTAGGGGCACTTGAGCATCTGCATTTGACTCCAGCTCCAACTTCCTTTAGTTAAGAAAACTTGTAGATGGGGAGTGCAAGGTGGGATGCTGATTTAGGTTTCTGCTTCTATTTTAAAATTCTTTCTTTTTTTTCTTTTCTTTTTTTTAGCTTTTGCAGTGTAGTCTAGGCTGGACTCACTATGTATCCAGGCTGACCTTGAACTTCTGGCTTTTACCTCCTCCTATCTTAGCGTCCTGGGTGCTGGGATGACAGGCACTGAATTTCTGCTTTTAAATGCTAAGGTGCTCTTCCCGGAGTCCTTCCCCTTTGTCACTGTGCAGTGTTTCTCTCTTTTGCAAGGTGGCATAGCCTCTCCTTAGGCCCCCCTGAAGGCTCCTCACGCTGTGCGAGGCTTCTACCGTCCCTTTTGTCTGGCGCAGGCATGACAGCAGAGGCAGGGACCTGTGGCCCTGGAGACTAACTGTGATGTCAGGGAGCAGTTCTCGTTGGAAAATCCCTTTGAAGCATTTTTGTGATGCACTCCTCCTTTGGCCTTCTTTTTACTTCTGTGAACTCCTGGTCTAGTGTCTAGGGGTCAGAAGGCTTAGTGAGGGATGGGTTTTAAGACAGGGCCTGCTGCAGGGGCTAGAGCTGGGGCTGGAGGGCTGCAGTATGGAGGGAGGGCTGCAGTATGGAGGTGCCTCTCACCCTGTCATCCTGAAGCCCTGGCTGTAAGAAGCTTGCACCCAACTTGCTCCTCCCTATGGGAAGGCGCTGATGTCAACGGCTCAGTTTGTTTTTAACTCACCCCCCCTTAAGGGGTTCTCAGTCATGATTTTTCTGTTCTGTGCTCAATTGTGTTTTCCCTTTTACTTCCTGCTGCCTGTTGCTGCTACGGCTCTTCCTTTGCAGACGGGCAGCAGAGGAAGTGCACACGCAGCCAGAGGGAGCCGGGAAATGCTCAGGAAGTGTCGCCCCAGAGAGCGCCTAGGATTCAAGGCCATGGCTCCGTTTCTCGTTGGACACCACCATAGCACAGCAGGGCTCTGGGGGGTGGGGGGAGGGGGGATATTTTGCATCACTCTGTGCAAAAGACAAACTGGCTGTGCACAAGTGCCCTGGTGCAGAAGCTCCTCAGCGCAACTCGGCCTGGTCTTGGGAAGAAAGGTGGCACCTGCTTTCAAGAAATACTGCACAGGTGCATGGTTGCCCAGGGCAGTAGACGTTGGGGAGAGCCACACAGAAGGGAGCAGGGAGCTGCAGAGCTAACGTTGGTGCCCCTGTCACACAGGCTTACTGAAGTCACTGCATGGAGATTTGCCACTTCCACTGAAGCTGGGCAACTAGGTGAGGATCATCCGAATCTACGAAGAAGGCATCTGCGATGCATCCAGTACCTCTGCATTCGCTGGCGTTTGTCCCGTCACCCCAGCTCATCTTCTCTAGGATGTGTCGTTCCCTGCATGTGAATTAAATGCCTTACAAGAACATCTTGGTGGTGTGGTTGAAATAAAGGCCAGGGGCCTTAGGTCTGTCTCGTCTAGTTAGACCTCTACCCCACAAGCTCTGTCTGTGATACTAGATGTCCATCTTCCTTCCTTCCTGCCTCCTTCCCTCTCTCCTCCCTTGTCTCTTCCCTCCCTCTGACCGACCTTCTTTCTTTCCTTTTCAGTCAGTGTTGTGCAATGTAGACCAAGCTGGCCTTGAATTCCTGAGTTCTGTCCTCTTGCCTCAGCCTCCAAAGTAGCTGTGACTACTACATGGTAGGTGGCCACTACCGTGCTCGGTCTGGTACAGTTCTTCACCTCAAGGAGCCTCAGTTCTCTAAATAAAAATAAAATAAAATAAAGTAAATGATGTGTGATTTGTTACATTTAACACTGGTCTGTAGGATGGATTCCCTACTCTTGAAATGGGACCAGCAATATGTTCCTTTCAAGACTGTCCTATGAGTCAATGAGAAAATAATGAAACACTGAGTGGCCCGCAGCAGGTTCTGAGGACAAACACTTTCCTTTCTCTTTGTAGTCATTGTATCTGGACTCAGAGTGGGCCTCATTAACATATTAAAGGGTTTTGCAGACTAATTTCGTTTGAGGGCTTTAGAAGAACTCCTAAGAAACTAGTGGTGAATGACTTGGCAAAGAAAACAAAATAAATGCATAAGACCAGCTGCTGCTTTGGCCTGCATTTCTTTTATCGATTACAGGGCAGAGAAACGGGGAGGGGGAAATTGATGGGGAGTGCTTTGCGTGTTTGCTCTTGGCCTAGGAGATTAAAACTCATGAGATCACCAGTTTATTTATGTTTTTTGCAGTCCTGGAGATTGAACTCAGGACTCTGCGCTTGCCAGGCAAGTGCTTATTCTACTGAGCTATCTTCCCAGCCCGGTTACCAGTTTAGAAGGACACAGTGGCTCACTGGGAGCTCGTCTGATCCTGAAGGAGGACGACACTGGGTGAGTGTGTGCAGGGCCTGTGCAGGGTGCCAGCTCTCTGGGCACACGTGCCAGCTGCGGTGGACTCCTGCACAGCCCACGCTCTCTCCTCATGCTAAGCTGCCTGCTTGCTGACTTCTCGCTGCCCCTCTCTCATGGTGGACCTTCAGAAGTACTGTGTGGCCTTGAGGACAGGACAGTCAGCCCTGTGGCATTGACCTTGGCCTTCTCTGTCACCACTTGGCCTTCTCCTCCCCTTGGATTATCTCAGGGACAAAAAAGCTCCTCCTTCCACGTGGGCCTCAACCTTTTCCCAAGAGCCCCCTTTGGGATGTGTGGGGCTCCATTTTAGGTAGAGGGAATCTCATCTACAAGGCTGAGATTGGGATTGGGATTGGGATGTGATACAGGGCTCCTGCAGAGGCTAGAGATGCCCTCCCTTCCAGCCACTGGAGAGGCCTCGGCTTCCTGAGCCCACTCTGCTCCATCCTCAGGGGAGAAGAGGCCAGATCGCTGCCAGGAGCCTCATGGGTCCACAGTGGGAGAGACAGATGGGTCTGTTTATTTACCCATCCCATGCTTGGAGTTCTTCCCACCGGCCAGTGCTGTGCTAGTTTTAACGAGGAGCTCACAGGCTGGCTTTGAGGGGGACCTTGGGGTGTGGCCCCTAATCCAACATGGAAGCTCTGTACTCAGAGACAGACACATGTGCATAAGAAGGTGTCTGGTGGGGACAGGAGGCCACGTTCCAATGAGAAGAGAGCTTTGGGAGACTGGCGGGGACTTCATTTCTTCTTTCTTTCTTTCTCTGTCCGTACAGAAGCTTGATCCCAGGGCATTGCACTTGCACTTGCAGGGCATTGCATTGCATGGCAAGTGTGCCCACACTGAGCTGGAGCCGTATTTATGCTTTATTTTGAAGCAGGTGCTCACAAAGGTGCCCAGCCTGGCTTTGAACTTGTGCCTCAGCCTCCTGGAACTACCAATACCCACACCACTCAAGCAGGTGGAAATTCATTTCTTTTTTGGCAAATCAAATACTTTTGGAAAAATACTGAGAAATTATTTATTCTAATGATAAAAGTAATAGCCACTGAGCAAAATGATCTTTTCATTATTTTTGCACATTATTTACTAATCCTCTTCATGTGAATCGTTGGTGCTGAGAGATATTCTAGCATAATTTTTTTTTTCCCCACAGACTCCTCTCCAGCCTGTCCTGGAATTCCCATAAGGCAGCTGCACCCATGGACTGTAGCTCCATGTCTCGTAATATTGAGCTCACATCTTAAATCTCTTGATCTTCTGAACCTCATTTTGGGTAAACCGACCTGATCTTCCCTTTAATGCATGCGCTCTTTGTGGATGGTTTTCTGTGATTCATCCCATCGGCAGAGCTTTCATTCACCAATTAGGCCTTCAATTTTCAGTGACGCTAATGGCTTTTTTCTCAGGCATCTTGTCCTTCACGGATTTCCCATTCTTGCAAGTCTCTCTTGGGACACTAATTATACTTAATTTAAAGCTCTCCTCTCTTCCCCATAGTACTTATTTCCCTGGGGTCTAATTCCTTTAGTACCCTGACTTTAGCGTTCACTTTTCGTCTGCTGGGTTTCTCGGATGGATGGTGACCTTGGTTGCATCTCTGGTGTCAGGTGATGCAGTGGGGCCTGGCTGAGGTTGGTAGCTGTGCCCGGTGAGGTCTATGCATTTCTGAGGTGACCATGGCAGTCAGAGGCTGGCAGTTGTGAAGGGAGATGAGAGTTCTGACGGAAGGAAACTGAACCTAGGATAGAGATGAAAGGGTTAGAATGTGGAATTCAGGGGAGGGGCCCAGCTTGGACCAGAGAAGAATCAAAGACGAATGCAGAGAAAGGAGGGTGTTTGGGGCTTGAGGAAAGCCAAGAACATAAATAAATATCAGAGCTGGGCTGGGGAGATAGCTCAGTAGAATAAGCACCTGCCTGGCAAGCGCAAGGTCCTGAGTTCATTCCCCAGTACCACACACACACACACACACACACACACACATGCGCGCACAAAAAAAAAGTCAGAGGTGAGGAGATTATTTCTGGACGGTTGTAGTATTTAAGGTAAATGTAACCAAGGTTGGGGAGAAGGCGAGGGGGAACACTGTGGCAACAGTGAGCTTTACTGATCAGCTGGATGTGGAGAGCGAGGGAGAAGCAGGGGAGATGGTGGAGGACTCTTGCCTGGGTGAATGGGGGCCACACTGTCCCGGAGGACTTCAGAAGGAGGAAGTGGTGAGGGAGGGAGGCGAACAGTGGACTCTGCAGAATCCGAGTTGCTCATGTGACATCTGGGTGCACGTCAAGGTTGGGGACAGACTGGAACCACAGGTGGGATTGGGGCTTGTGCCTCAGAGACACAAGAGGCGTGTATATGGCTGGGGCTCCTCAGAGGTGGTGGTGGGGCTGAGGACCTCTTCGGGGGTGGAGGATGAAGAGGAAGCAGTAAAACCATCTCAGAGGGAAGGAAGAGGAAAGCAGAGTAGTCATGTGTCACAGGAAGTGTGTGTGTCATGGGAACCCCAGGCAGGGAGTTTAAGAAGGACGTGAGGGAGGCCGCTGGGCACTTACACATGCCGGGCTCGTGACCACACCCCTTCCTTGGGTTAGTTTATTTAAATCTTCTAACAAATCCTACGAGGTAGGTGCTATGTTTTCTGTCTAGATGTCCTCCAGGAGTCTCCTCTGCTCATAGGCGGGGCTTTGGGGAGCTGATCCCCTTGTGGGGTGTTCACAGCTGACTTGCTGTTGGGAGGCAGGGTCTGATCAGAAGAGGCGTGGCCGAGGAGGTCTCTTTCACCCCAGCTCTGCCTTTCACTCTGCTTCCTGTTGACCATGCCCTGGGCAGCTGTCCTCCTCCAGACCCTCTGCCACGCTGTCACAGCCCGCTGACTATGGGTTGAAACCTCTACCTACCACGAGCTGCGATGAGCCTCTGCTCCTTTAGGTCCTGGCTGTCAGGAACTGTGTCCCAATGATGAAGAAGGTGATCAAGTCAATGGGTGTTGTGTTGTCTTTTCTACACAGGAAGATGGAAAAGAGAGAGGTGAGCAGTCTGGCCAAGTCATATGGTTGCAAGGCCTGGTGCCATCTTGATGCTATCACCCCTGTCTTTGTGAAGTTCTGTGCTTTTAGCTAATGGAGATGCTTTTCCTGCTCACTGATGTAAATTTGCATCTCCGACATAAATCTATAATGCATGTCCACACACTCAAATTTGAGATCGCCCTTCCAGGCACCTTCCCGAAAGAGGTAAGGTCATCGCATTACTCTCTACATAGTTCATAATGACTAAGTCTTGGAAGTGGCCTGTGTGCCCGTCGATAGGTGAATGAATAAAGAAAACATGCTGTTTACACCACCTGAAGAAGTACGCTGCTATAATGAGGCTTAAATCTGAGTCATCTGTAGGCAAATAGATGCGCCTTGAGACCATAATGTGAAGTGAAATAAATCAGACACACAAGCTTCAGTATCCCATGATTTCTCTTATATGAGAAGCCCAAACCGTAAGTCAGGAACAAAATAAAAAGACAGATAATAGGAAATAGGGAGATCTGCAAATGGGAAGGATACCAAGACTGGAGGGGGAGGAGGCAGGGCATTGAGATGAGTTAGATGTGCGTATGCGTACACCACTCCCCACGAGGGACGTGACAGCTGTGTACTGCAAATGTGTGCTAGTAGAAATACCATTGTTTAAAAAGCCGAGATAAGGAGCTCCTCTCTTTTCCTCACCAAGCTTCGGAGAAGGAGCAAACCTTTGTTTCATGGGTAGCAACAATGCGGAAAATGGTACCACACTTCAGTAGCTCTGAAAGGCAGTGTAGGACTCGATCCTGAGAGCTTGTGAGTCCCCCACACCCTGAGTCCTGGTTACTTGGGAAACCTGTTGCCTCAGCAGCACCCACAACCCGGAAGACACAGAGGGAGCTCAGTGAGTTCCAGTCAGTTCCACTTCTGGGCCTCCAGTGAGCCTGTAGCTGGCCGCTGGGCTCAGCATGGCATGTGACTGTCCTAGTGGCCTGGCCCCTGCCTGCCCCTCTGGTGCCATCTCCCTCCATCCCACTGGCAGTCCACACCAGCCCCTGGAATGCCCTTGTGAGCCCAGGAGGGACCTCTTCCCATGCTGCTCCTTGCGGGTTTCTACCTCCTCACCACTTCCTGGCCTGAGCACGTGGCCAGGGTGATCCTTTCAATACCTGCATCTGAGCTCATCACCCTCTGGCTTTAGGAGTTTTTTCACGATGCACATAACCAAATTCATTTAGGATGGGTGACATGGATGTAGCCCTAGGGCCACCTCCTCAGGGTTGACTGCTTCTCCCTGGCTTGCTTTAGGTTGACTCAGATGTACTAACCTGGAGTGCAGGCTTCCCTTGAAGAGCTCCATCTCTACTGGCTTGTCATTGTCCTCTTGAATGACTGTCTTACTGTCACAGCAGGTGCTCCCAGAACCTGCGTGATGTCCTTGCCCAGCCTGGACTGGCCACCCTTGTCCGCTGGCCTTTGTGTGGACAAGGAAGGGGAAAGTAAGAGCTGCTCAGACAGAGAAGAGTCCTTTTCCCTGTGACTCCAGGAAAACCTGCAGGCTCCTCGGCTCCCCCCACTTGGTGGAAGCAGAAGGCAGCCACGTTCGCAAAGCCAAGGTCCTGGCCTGCAGCCCCGCCAGCCCCATCTCAGAGATCACTCAGCACACAGGCCTGCAAACTGGCCCTGGACAGCCAGCAGGTATGGAGCCCTGGAGGCTTGCCCTCTGGGAGGGAGGG
The DNA here is from genome assembly GCA_004027915.1 of Capromys pilorides. Taxonomy (NCBI): domain Eukaryota; kingdom Metazoa; phylum Chordata; class Mammalia; order Rodentia; family Capromyidae; genus Capromys; species Capromys pilorides. The sequence goes on from PVKN010000825.1 coordinate 40,343, forward strand.
AGACATCCAGAAACTGGCCGGGCTGATGTTTATCAACCCGCCTTTCAGTGAAACTGTGTGGTTTGAAATGGTACAATGCAATCACTTGACCATCGCTCTCTTTCTGCTGAACCATTCTAGACAGAAGCAGTTTTCGCTCAGCCTGACTGGGGCAGACAGTCGTGAAGCCTTGGTAAAAGAAAAAAAAATCTTGGATGTGAGCGGCGGCTGTTAAAAATGAATATTGCTGAAACCTAGCTTTCCACATTGTTCACTGAGTTCGATGAAGAAGAGCGTTAACTCCACTACTTTTTTCGACAGCTGTGATGCTGAGATGGACATGGCATAACTAATTAACTAATTTAATTATGAATGTGTGTGTGTGTGTGTGTGTGTGTATGTGTATGTGTGTGTGTGCATGGTTGTTTCCACACTGGTAATTGAACCCGGGGCTTTCACACAGAGCTACATCCTCTTTCCACTTTTAATATTTTATTTTGAGACAGGGTCTCACTGAGTCACTAAGTTGTCCAGGCTGGGCCCCAGTTTGCGATCTTCCTGCCGCAGCCTACCGCAGCGCTAGTGTCACGAGCAGGTGCTACCATGCCATGGTGTTGGTGTTTGCTTCTCACCCCGGAGGGGAAGTACACTTTCTCAGAGAGTGCTGGGGGTCAATTGGATGTTCCCAGGCTATCGCATGCTAGGGAGTCAAGCCTGTGACAACCACATCTGTCCCACAGATACCCAGGCTTTGTTCTTGTCATTACTTTGTAAACGAAAATCCGGTGTGGCCACTGATCATGCAGCATGTCTGTGATGTTAGGGAGTACTGAGCATCTACTGGGGTTGTGCAGATGCTCTGTGCAAGTCCTGCGCAGTCCGATCAGCACTACCAAGTAGACACCGACGTGGAATCGTCCAGACGCCCCCCCAGGTCCAGGAGCACCAGACCCCCTCATGACAAGCCCCTGTGCTGGGCACTTTCAGAAGCATTGGAAGGCAGGAGATCGCAGCCCCTGGACTCCTACCAGGCCCCACATCCTGGAAGACCAGGAGGCTTCCTTTTGGTCCATTCCTCAAATGCATCTCCAAAAGTATAGTAATACTGAGTATTGCTGTCATTTATATTCTCAGTTCCAATGACAACTGTCTTTCCTCTCGGTTTACTTGTCCGCTTTTGAGAGCAGTAGGACCATTTCTTTCTTTTTTAAAAAAATATGTTTGGTACAGGATCTCACTACACAACTCTGACTCATAGTGATCCTCCTGTTTTCAGCCTCCCCAGCCCTGGGATTACAGGCACGTGCCACCATGCCTAGTCTCCGTGGTGGCTCATTGCATCTGGTGGCAGGGCTAATGTGGCCTGGAGTGCTGGGGATTGAGCCCCAGTCCCTGTGCTTGCCTAAGCAGGCACTTAGTCCCCTGAGCTATTTCACCAGCTCAGCACGACCATTTTCTGCAGAGTGGAGAGGAGTTTCCCAGATGCCCTAACCTCTGCATCCTGCAGACCTGATATTTCCTGGACCAGTGTTTGCCTGGTCCTCAGCCCTGCTTCCACTGCCTCTCCTTGGGTGAAGTGGACACACAGTACCACCGGTCAGATGGGCGGCTGTTATGGTTTGTATCTAGTTGTCCCCCAAAAGCCTCATGTGAAACATGAGGCTGTCAAGGGTGCAGCTGGAGCCCCGGGGCCAGAGGATTAGGGCGGGGCTTGAGGGGCAGAGCCAGAGAGGCTCTAACCTGTTAAACTAACCGCATGCATCTCCCTCGTCCCCCCCTTCCCCTGCCCCTCAGGCCTCGTGGCCTCTCTTAGAGGTATGGAGCAGATCATCCTGGACACAGCAGGGTCCCAACCTGTCCTTCAGACCCTATAGAGAGAGGGCAGTGACTTGAAATTTGTGAGTTAAATAAACCTGTCCTTTCCTAAGCTTGTATGTGGGGTATTTGTCCCAGCAACGACAAAAGAGTAACTAATACAGCGTCCCTGAGCCCAGGTGCCTCTGGGCTACTGCGAAGGGTCCTTCAGGGGAATGTCTGTGCCCTACCACTTGAGATCTTCATTCAATCTTTGGCCTTCATATTCACTCCCATGCCAAAAGTCAGCGATGGTGTTTCCAAATAGTTCTATGCTGTTTCTAATACTGCTTAGCTGTGGAGGTTTTGCTCCTCATTCCTCTTCTCCCCAAGGCATAAGGTCCGTTTATACTTCTGTAAAGGATCTCTGTGAAGATAGCCCTGGCCCCACATAGACTTTCCCCATCTTTCTTGCTTCCTTTCCTTTCTTCCTGTGGCCCTGTGCTGAAAGTGGCTGTTGTGAAGAGGGCCCACCACTCCAATCACTACCTGACACTTGTAGCTGAGTGAGTGTATGCATGGGTGTGTGTGTGTGTGTGTGTGTGTGTGTGCGTGTGCATGCACATGCCTCTGTGTGTGTATGTGTGTGTGTAAGGGCCCCTTAGAAAGCTTAGCTGGGCTTGGGTTTTGCTGTTACACCTGTGACTATAGGAAGGCCCCAGCTTACTTATGCAAGGTGAATCCAGCTCTCTTTCCAAAGCTGAAATCCCTCTTGTACTGGGGGTCACACATAGATTGGCTTCCTTAGGGAGTGGAGAGCCAAGCGATTGGGGAAGGAAACATTCAGCAAGGCTGGAAGTGTGGCTCAGGAGTAGAGTGCTGGCCTAGCTTGCTTGCGCACCACTAGGTTCCGTCAATTCCCAGTACAAAGAACAATGAAAAACAAAAAGAGGACAGGGGTGGTGATGCAAGCCTGTAACTCCAGCACTCAAGAGGCTGGGGCAGGAAGGTCAGCCCTCAAATTCAAAGTGAGTTCAAAGCTAGACTAAATGGATGAACCTGCTTCCTTCCCTGCATGTTTGTTTCCTCCACGGGCTCACAACAGAGAGAAAAGAAAGCAGAAAAGTCCACCATCATTTTTGCTGTGCAATGTGTTCACTGCACACAGCCATGCATCCATCCATCCCTCCATGCACCCATTCCACTCCATTGCTTCCTTCCTTCTTTCATCCCTCCCTCTCTCCCTCCCTCCCTCCTTCCCTCCCTCCTTCCTTCCATCCATCCATTTACCCATCCTTCTACCCATCCACCCATGTATCCATCCCTGCACCTTTCTTCCCTCCCTCCCTCCTCCCTCCCTCCAAGCCTGTCCTGGTCCCCACCTCTTCCCTTTGCACCTATGGACCTGTCCTCCCCCTCTGTGGGGTGGCCCCTGTGGAAGTCCTCCCTACTGCCCTTCTAGACCCACTGAGGCACGTGCTGTGGATTCTCAGTTGCAGCTGTTTCTTCTCCCCTACTCTCCTGCTTGATTACGCCACTGTCCACTCCCCTGCCCCCAGGGGCCTGCGCTCCTTCCTGTTCCATCCAGAACACACTGTACCCGCAGACCCAGCCCCAGGCGAGCCCTGCATGTAGGTCTGCATGCTTGGGTTCCAACTCTGGCTTCTGGGACATGTACCTCCTCCACCCTTTTGTGGCCCTCTCATCTCCAGAGTGGATTCTGTTCTGGTCAAAGCCCACCCCACCTGGAACAGCAGGGAGAGATGGGAAGTTCCTTTGCCTTAAAGTGGCTTTTACTAAGGGCAGAGGCTGGAATGAGAGGACAGGTGGAAGGATGGGACATGAAGAGGCACTGTAGAGGCCAGGCCTCTCTCGCATGTTTCTTCAGGGCCCCCAGGGACCAGATAGAAGACCATGCCTGTGACCATACAGGTTACCTGGGAAGCAGTAACTATAAAATAGGGTGCAAGGTCTTGCAGTCTCATTTAGGGTGGGGTTACGTCAACACAAATCTGCTGCAGGCTGAAACTTACAGCAAAAATGCTTCTACTAAGCGGGCTTGGTGGGGCAGGGCTGCAATCCCGGCTGTTAGAGAGGCTGAGGCAGGAGCACTGCAAGTCTGAGGGTGGCCTGACAGCTTAGTGAGATGGTCAACAAATAAAATAAAAAGGGTTGGGGAACCCCGAGTACCACGCCAAAAGGAAAACAAATGACACCATCGAACCTACCGATCAGCATGGGCAGCCTAGCCTACTCTGAGTACACTCAGCAACCACATCAGCCTATGTTACAACGGAGTACTGACTGTCTCAAGAGACCTCTCAAGTACTGTCCTGAACATGAAAAGCAGAGCGGTTGTATGGGGATGGGTGGCTTTGTGGCGCTGTCAAGCTGAAAAGGCTGAGCCAAGCAGCGTAAGTGAGGGAGGGTCTCTGTAAGGTGCCTATGTGGGCAGGGAGAGCAGCACCTTAAAGAGATGCCCTGGGATGCCCTCTTTTTATATCTTATTTATTTACTTATTTATCTATCTATTTATTTATTAATGACAAGGTCTTGCTGTTACGTTGTCCAGGCTGGTCTTGAACTCCTGGGATCAGAGCATCTTCTTTCCTCAGCCACCTCAGTGGCTGGATTCGAGGTGCAAGGCTACCATATTTGTCTCTTGATTCTTTTATAGCTAGAATATACTTTTTTTTTTTTTAGTTATTTTGAGACAAGGTCTCACTATGCAGCTCAGGCTGGCCTTGATCTCACTTTGTAGCCCAGGCTGGTCTCAGACTTGCAGCAGTCCTCCTGCCTCAGCTTCCCAATAGTGGGAATATAGTTCAGTGGCACAGCGCAAGGTTCTGAGTTTGATTTCCAGTATATAAAAAAAGGAAAATCAAGGTGGAGCTCTGGAGTGCTGGAGGGGGGCTTCAGCAGGCTCTTAGGTGACCCGAGGGGTGGGCTATGGATAAGAGACCTCCGCTGTGGGGTGCAGACAGGGCTGTGGTGGTTCTCATGCTTCCTAGGCTAAGGATGACCAGAGGAGGAGAGGCCCCAGGAGGGCCACTGATGAGCTGTGTGAGCGTAGCCTAAGGGGACATTCGCACCTTATGGACCAGAGCAGAGGCTGGCGCAGCTAACTTGCCAGGGAAGTTCACGGAGGGTCTCCACAAAGGGAGTGTGTGCGATCGCTTATGTTTATTGTTTAGGTCAACTGGGTGCAAACTTATTTTCGTGTTGTGGGTTACACACATTAACACAGCAGGACCCAGACATGTGGTCACCTCTTGTTCCCCGAACTGGGTCCAGGACCCCGTCAGACGCCAGACACTGTAGTTGCCCTGGTCCTTGCACACTGAGCTGCAGGTTTGCACGGACCCTGGTCCTGCCCTCCCTGGGCTCTGAGTCAGTGCAGGAGGACAGATCGAGCCCAGCCGGCTGCCAGTGCTCTGCAGATGTGAGATGTGTCACTGTCGAGGGAATAATAAGAGAAATGTCTGCTTGTGTTTGGGACAGACATCATTTCCTCCCAAATATTTCCCATCTTCCGTTAGCTAAATCCTTGAATTTGGAATCCATGGATGCAGAGGGCCAATGAGGCAGGCTCCTGGTTCTCACTAGGGCACAGCAGATTCCCAGTTTCATAAATGATATATCCAGTGTGTGTAAATATCTCTGAATGGCCATGATCTGCAGCTTTTTTTTGTTGTTTTCTTTTATTTTATTTTCCTGAGACAGGGCCTTGCTGTCACCTTTAGGGTGGCCTTGAACTTACTACATAGCCCAGGCCTACGTGCTGTGATCACAATTGCGTGCCACTACACACTCCTTCTGGCTTTATGTTAATTGCTCGATTTCCACATCCAATGAGTAGATTTACTGTCTTTCAGGTCAATTAGTGTGTGTTGGTATCATTATTATTATCGTCATTATAGTCATAAATAGAAGTGTTTTAAGATTCATTGGTCTTGATTTAGAGTTGCGAAAGATTGCATACCATTCGTAGTTATGGCCGTGTGTGTGTGTGTATGTGTGTGTGTGTGTGTGCGTATGTGTGTGTGTGTGTGCGCGCATATGTGTGTATAGTTTAAGCATAACATTTACTACATATATATGATGTATATATGTTATTTTTGGTACTCAGGTTGAATCTACAGCCTTCTCACTGAACTACTTCCCCAGACTTTTAGAAAATGCTTCGATTTTGAAACAGGGTCTCCCTAATAGCTGGGCTTGGATGTACAAGGCTCGTGGCTCAGCCTCCCTGAGTGCTGGGGTGACAGGCACATACCACCACTCCCCGCTGGCTTAATCTGTTTGCACTTTCCTTGGGTCCCCATCCTTCCTTTTTCAAGCCCACAGTTCTTCCAGAGCCTAGGTGAAAGCTCTGCACAGCATCAGTGCTGGAGGTAGAGGAACACCGCCCCCTTAGGAAGCAGCCTCGGTGCTGTGGAGCTGCCGCGCTTGCAGTAGTCTCAGGCCCCCAGAATGTCTCGCCCGGATGTGTGTGCTTCTGGGCTGTGCTTCTTTTGGGCCCCAAGTACTGCGTTTCGGTGGCAGAATATCGGTGCTGCGACAACACACACTTGTTGAGGTGAAGTGATTTCTTTGGCATTTTCCTTTCTTGCTAATGAAAAACAAACACATAAACTCAAAAAACAAGTCTTAGAGATCTTCTTTTGGGTCCTCCTTTCCAAGATGACAAAAAAAGAAGGAACAACGGTCATGCCAAAAAGGGCCATGGCCGGGCATGGTGGCGCATGCCTGTAGTCCCAGCACTTGGGAGGCTGAGGCAGAAGGATCGATGTGAGTTCAAGACCAGCCTGGGCTACAAAAGTGAGCTCACGACCAGCCTGAACTGCATAGCAAGATCCTGTCTCAAAAAGACAAAACAAAACAAAACAAAACAACAACAACAAAAAGGGCCACACTCTTGTGCAGCCTATTTACTGCACGAACTGTGCCCAGTGTGTACCCAAGGATAAGGCCATTAAGAAGTTTGTCATTCGGAACACGGTGGAGGCTGCTGCCATCAGGGACATTTCCGACGCGAGTGTCCTCCACGGTTATGTGCTTCCCAAGCTATATGTGATGCTGCATTAGTGTATGAGTTGTGTCATTCACAGAAAAGTGGTCAGAAATCAATCTCGTGAAGCCCACAAGGACCCAACACCTCCATCCCGACTTAGACCTGCAGGTGCTGCCTTGCAACCTCCAGCAAAGCCAGGTAAGGGGAACTGGGTCTTGATGGACTAAAGAAAGCTCTTGAGAAAGAAATAATAAATTGAATGTTGTACTTAAAAAAAAAACCCTAGAAAAACCTAGCAAAATATTTCATTACCATTGAGAGGAGGAGAGAGAGATGGTGGTTCCTGGTGGTCCACGAAGGCTGGGGCTTTGACACAGCATCACGGGAGCGCTGAGGAAGCTGGAGAGACAACAGCAACTGAGGCTTGACCCTTGCCCCTCCCTGGTCTCTAGTGTCTGAACACTAACCCTGACCACCTTAGCGCCGGGCCTGCACAAGAGGGATGGTCGCTTTGGGGAGCTCCAGGGTTCAGCTTCCTTGGGACCCCACTGGTGGCTTCCCTGCTTGAGCTCTTGTGGCCTCTCTTCCCATAGTGCCCCACTCCAAGCTCATTGTTCTGTGTAGAACCCGTCTTTCAAGACAAGGGCTTGCAGGGCAGCATGACTTTCCCTCAGAGCTATTTTTATTTTGCTAGGAGACTCCTGGTAAAATTACCCTGCCTTCATCTAAGTAAATAAATCTCCAGTGTGGGGAATTCAAGGTATGTGGCGTGACAAGTTGGGTAGATAATTTTGCCTGGGAGAGGGGTCCTTCCCAACAGCCCTCCTCCTCCACAAGCAGGCGGAGGAACCACACATTTTCCAAGTCATCCCAGGGAAGTTACTTGGAGACTGTTTCCTTGTCTATAAATAAATGGGGATGATGATTTTATAATTGTTTCCCACTCTGACATTTTCTGATTCCATGAAGCACATGATTTCCTGGTATCCATGAGACAGAGGTCATCTACTTGTTTTCCTGAACATGTATGGCTGCCCAGTTCTAATAATTTGTCTTGGATATGGGTACATCCAGGCTTAGAGCTACACCATTTGCAAAAACCAGAAGGTGAAGGCATCAACAACAGGGTTATGGACACGTAAGATGAGATGTGATCTCCATGTGCAGTGGAACAGTCCTGTTTTCAAAAGGAAGGAAATTCTGACATAGGGTGAAATATAGATGAAAACGACAGATGTTACGCTCATGCAGTAAGCATAATACTGATTCTGAATAATTCTTTTCGTTGTCAGTACTGGAGACTGAACTCAGGCCCTTCACGTGGTGCTACACACTTACCCCTTGTGAGAACTTTTTTTATTCTGAAACATAGTCTCCCTAAATTAAATTGCCCGGCTTGGGCTTCAACTTCTGTGAGTCTCCTGCCTCGGCCTCCTGGGTGCTGGAATTATAGGCTAGGGTTGTAAGCACATACATTCCATGTGTATGAATCTACTGAGATTAAGTGCTTGGAATAGGCACATTGTGAAAATCAGAAAAGAGAATGGTGGTTACTAAGGTTGGAAGAGAAAGGATAGCTGAGAGTTCTTGTCTAATGCATACAGAGTTTTATTTTGGGACTCTGGAGTGGTCATGCTTGCCTATAATCCCAGCACTTGGGAAAATGAAGCAGGAGGATCCCGAGTTTGAGGCCAGTGTGGGGTGTGTAAAGACATCTCAAGTCCCCCCTCCCCCTCCCCCAAAAAGTTTCAGTTTGGGAAAATGAGGAGGCTCTGAAGATGGAAACAGTGCAAATATACTTAATGCCGCCTGTACAGTTAAAAACGGTGAAGATGGTAGCTTTTGCTATGTACATTTTACCATGACAAAAAAACCTTGCATTGAATGTAGTGTGAACCTTTGATACTGTTGACTGGCTAGCATATAAACACAAGTGCCTCAAACTTCACTACTCGGTCATCGTATTTTGTCCTGTTGTGCCTGTGAGAGGCGGTTGATTCATGCTGCCGTAGTTTCTCAGCTGGCTTTGAAACAAGAGTGGATTTCACTGCATTTTTTCTAAGAAATGCACACAGTGAGGAGTTTGCCACATCTTATTCTTGTAGCTCATCGGACAAGAGGGGTGAGACAGATTGTCCCAAGGGATGTCACCCATTTAAACACAACAAATGTGACCCAATACAGGAAAGCCACAGGCAACAGAGTGCTACTCTCAATTTCTCTTTCTTGCAGTTATGAGCACAGGGTCTAACAAATTATATCTTGTCCTTCTCTCAGGGCTGAGTTTAGCTTTGAAATTTCCTTTCATAACATAAAGTGGCTTTAAAAAGGAAATAATTGTGCTTTATTGTTGCTTCCAGTCTTAGTTTTCTCATTGTGGAGACCAAATACCCAACACCCAAAGTTAGAAGAGAAAAAGGGCCTTTGGCTCACAGTTCATAGAGGTTTCATGACGTCGTTGCAGTTCATGGTGGGCAGAAGCAAAAGCAAGCAAATGATCCAGCAAATGACAGTAGCAGCCGCTTTTGGCTCCTTTTATATTCTATCTAGGTTACCCACCTTAGGGTGTCTTTTTTTTTTTTTTTTCAGTATTGGGGATCAAACTTGGGATCTTGTGCTTGTTAGGCGGGTACTTATGGCACTGAGCTATCTCTCCAATGCTCCTTAGGGTGGTATTAAGTTGATTAGTGGACTAATTTAGTAATCACACTCCTTAATTCCAGTATCCTTTACGCTAGCAATTCAGCATCAATCAATCATAGCATCACACATTCTAGGTGCAGACAACTCTGACAAAGCCTCACCTATGATTGCATGAGACCCTGGGGAGACATCTGGACCCAGGCATAACACCACCTAACTGAGAGCCTCGCAGTAAATCTGACTTTTGAGTCTAGAAAGCTCTCGTGGGCTGGGCCTGGTCCTGGGCCTCATTCTGGGTGGTGGAAAGGCTGACATCTATTCCAGGAACCAAGGACAACAAGAGTATCAATGACATCAAGGACATCAAGACAGGGAAGGCCAACATGCAACCATGGCTTCCCATCCCCTCTCCTCCAGCCCCGAGAACTCCTCCCATCTCTGAATTTGATTATTCTAGGTACCTCAAGTAAGTGGTATAAGTACTTAGCTCTTTGGGAGTGGCTTATTTCCTTGAGCAAAATGCCTTCAGGGTTTATCCAGGCTGTAGCTTACTTTTGAAGGTTGAAGAATTGCCCATTGTTTATCTCTTCAACATGAAAACATATTTGAGTTGTTTCTCTTCAAAGATAGTTTTGGAAATTATAAGAACATGTAAGGAAAAAATTAAGAATATCCTAGTGCCCGGAGTTGGTTTCTCTTACATTTTGGCACATTGCCTTCTAATGAGGAAGACTGGTATTTAGGGTCAGCCCTTCACAATTGTGATTAGAAAATTCACACACTCTTCTTTGGATATTGGATAATGCTTCTTTTATTTATTTATTTATTTATTTATTTGTTTGCTTGTTGTGTTTGTTTGTTTCTTTATTTATTCATTTTGTGGCTGGCTCAGCCTGCCCTGGTGGTGGCGCTGGCGCAGCATGTGGTGCCGGGGATCGAACTGCAGTCCCCGCAGTCGCCTGAGCCCTCCTAAGCAGGCGCTTTAGACCACTGAACCATCTCGCCGGCTCCTGGATAATGCTTCTTAGAAGAGGAATCATGGAGGATGAGTGCAGCGGGTGTGAATAGCTGAAACCACTTGATGGGAATGCAGAAAAGTCTTTTAGAAATAACTCTGTCATGTTACTGTGAGGAAAGAGAGGGGCAGGGCCTTCCTTTGTGTCTCAAGGCTCTCCTTACAGTGAAAAAATATTCTGATGAAAGTCAAATGCTTAGTTTCACACATACACTTTTGGAACCATACGAATATAGTATCTGGATTCTTAGCCAGCTGTGGTGGTGCAAATCTCAGCATACTGGGAGGCTGAGGCAGGAGGATTGTAAGTTTGAGCCCAGCCTGAGCAACTGTGCAAGATGTTGTTTCAAAAAACAAACAAAAACCCAAAACTGGATCCCGATTGATTTCTTTCTCTTCATGGATTCGGTGCTGTGAACAGTACTCGTTCTCTAGGGATGGGATTGTTGGGTCTGTGTGCACCAGGCCCTTTTGGGATCTGGGTTCAGGCACTGGAAGCAGGGATGGTTTATACAGTTGCACTGACATACAGGATGTGTTGATGGCCAGAAGGAGATGTGGGACATCACTCGGCTGGGTCCATCTCACTTCTAGCTGCACTGAATAAAACTGGAGGGAGGGGTGTCCCCCAATCAGCTATGCAATCAGTGGCTATGCAGGAGGAGGTTGGTTGACAGTCTGAATGCCTGCCTACCCTCAGGGACACAGTAAGTCCCTCAGGGACACCATCATGATCTTGAGTCCTAATGAGGTTTTGTCAACAATAAGAAACCACTCTGAGCCACCAGTGCACCTAGACTGAGTGGTTTCATTCCAGAGGACTGTGATTTTGTCAATAGAGCTTCTATGGGGGCCAGGGAGATAGCTTAGTAGAATAAGCACTTGCCTGGCAAGTACAAGGTCCTCAGTTCAATCCCTGGTACCGGAAAAAAAAAATAGGGCCTCTAATTTGGCATAGGAAGTCTCACTCTTTCATTCTTGATGATCCTGAAGACATCATCTGGCTCCTTTAACCTTTGGTTCCCTATTGGTTTCCTTGGTGAAGATCAATTCCAATGACTGCATTAGAAGCACTTATTTGATCACCAGGAAAGGGCTAAAGAAATAGTTGGCGTTAACATTACTCCAGGACTGATTACTATGTGCTACAAAGACGGAGATGTCAACTTGGGAAGTAACTGGCTTCCTTAGAGTTTGGTCATCATTGCTGACAGAACTCGGAAAGCTCTACCATTTCCTATTCATGGTATTGCTTGAAGCATTTCTCTTCATGTGCTTTCATGATTCTGAAGTTCTGTCCCATGTGCTATGCCACTGAATCACTGTGGCAGTGCCACAAATTAGGTCCCTGCCACAGAGGAACTGGATGACACCCTGCAAGGCTCAGCATCTGGCCCCCAGGCATGCAGCAGCAGAGCCAAGGTACGATGCAGGCTTCTTGGATTGAAGGCCCTGTGGACTCTGAGGGAAGCTTGCCATTCCCATGGGCCTTTTCCCATTTACCTTGAGTGACCTTGGGTAAGTTGCTGCACACTGAAGACCAACAAGCTGACGACCAACAGGTTGAAGCTCAAGAAGCTCTTTGTGGATCTAAAATCCGTAATCTCCCTGGCATGACCTTTGTAGGCAGTGTATACTGCTCAGATTTCATACTCACCACCCCTCAACATGGCTCTGCTTCCTTAACAGACTGGGGCTCCCAGTGGAGACAAGAAGTGAGTTACGAGCACAGCCTACGGCCTCCTCCTCCTCCTGTGTCACTTACACATACAGTATTCTTCTTCTCTGTTGTTAACTTTAAAGACCAGGAGCTTATTATTTAGAAGCCCTTCCAAGATAGTCTATTTAGAGTGGTTATTGCCTTTTCGCAAACACTTTTTAGGGACGTGTACACACTGTGGTGTTTGACCCTAAAAATAAGAGTTTATTATTATCCTCCAATGCTGCATATAAAACAAGAGACATTAATATCTTTTCCCTTCCTGTGGCTAATGCCAACCAGAAATGTGCATTAGCCATTTTCAGACTGTTCTTGTAGGCGGGAGGACAAAGGACTTCTTCTGTTACTTGTGAGTGTACATGGCAGGCAGTCAGAGGAAAGGTAGTTGGTTAAGGTCTTAGTGACTTTTTCCATTTTCAGATGTGTGGGTCCCTGTGGAAATCCTGGCTAGAGGTGGGAAGGGCCGAAAGCAAAGCCTGGCCTGCTGGATCTGATTCCCCGCAAACCTGCAGGGCTGCCCACACTTGGCTCGGCGTGGGACCTCCTGACGGCCTCAGTAACTGTAGCTGTGAAACCATCAGCAGAGATGAGCAAACCCAGTGCCTACTAAATACCAGCCCTTGTCTTTCCCAGAGCCAGTCAGTGCTCTGCGGGGATGGGTGATGCTAGTCAAGGAAATTATAGGCTGCCCAGCCACTAGGCCTTCCAGAAAGATTATGGGGTGACTTGCTGATCTTTAGGTGGGTCAGGGATTTGGAAAGAAGGGTAGATTTAAAGCCTGTAGTTAGTGCTGGGAAGGCTGGGTTTGGAATTTCAGAGAGATGGAGATACAATGGAGACAGTTGCAAGCATAAAGGGACCTGTCTTAGCTCTCATCCTGATTCCCACCCAGCCAGGCTCAGGCCCTGGGGACATAGGTGATACAGTTGGCCCATCAACCTCTCCACCTTACAGATAGGGACACTGTAGCTGAAAAAGTGAGGTGAGTTGCTTACCTTAGCACCAGGACCAAGGCTATGACCCACGTGTTCTGGTGGCTTCTATGGTTAAGATTCCTGCCAAGGATGCCCTATGACCTGCGCTTTCAATTTCAGTGATTTACTGTCAGATTTGGCTTTTCTGGAGCTTCAGAGGTTTAGCTTTTAATGCATTTCATGTTTAATGAAAGAGATTGCACTAAGACCAACCATAAAAAGAGTAGAGCCAGGAGAAATTTCAGAAGGTTCACTGTGAATAATGATCTTGGCTCTTTGCTGGGGGCAGTTATATCCCTTCAAACTCATATATTGACTCCCAGCCACCATGTATTAGTCAGATTTTCTATTACTGGGATAACTATCTAAAATTTAAAGAAGAGGTTTAATTTGGTTTATAGTTTCAGGGGGCTTAGTCCATGGTTAGCTGGCTCCGAGGCAGAAATGGTAGGGTGGAAAGGCACAGTGGAGGGGAGCTGCTCGGTTATGGAAGCCAGGAAGCCGGAAGCATAGAAGGCAGAAAGAGAGGGCAAGAATACACTCCTCCAGGTCAAGTTCTCCAGTGACCTAGGCCCTCCAGGCAGACCCTGTCTCTGGCCACAATAGGCTTTTGCAGGCTATTTTATATCTCAACCATAGCCCATATATCTCATAATGTGACTTAATTGGAAGTATAGTAAAGTGTAAGTAGTTTAAGAAGGTCCTACTGGATTAGGGTGAGTCTCTAATCCAATATCACATTGGATATAGGTAACCTTATAAAGAGAAAAAGTTTGACTCAGAGTAGTATGAACACCCTGAGAAGATAAAGACCGGTATTGGCAGGATGATCTGATAATCTATGAGACCAAAAAGTGGGAGCAAACCAACAAAAGCTGGGAGAAAGGCATGGAGCAGATTCTCCCTCATTGCCTCACAAAGAAGTGCTCAATTAAGTATGACGACGTGGGTCTGGGACTGTCTTCCGGCTTACACTGCCAGGTAGCAACCACAACAGAACTTAGTAGTATATTTCTGTAATAGACAGTTGAGGCTTAGCTTGGCTGAGCTTCAGCCTATCACAAACAGCTGACTGATGACATCATGCTCAAATAAAACAAACACTCCCCTATAGCCAATCAGGTAGTGTCTCTATTTGGCCTCCTTGTTTGGGTTTTAACTTGGAAGGGTAGAATCACTGTGCTGCTTCTGATTCTGAGTTCTGCCTGATTCATGAATTGTCCTTTGCTCAAATAAACTCTGTTACACTTACTTTATTTTATTTTTTATTTTTATGGCTGGCTCAGCCTGCCCTGGGGTAGGGCTGGTGCAGCATGTGGTGCCAGGGATCAAACCATGGTCCCTGCGGTTGCCTAAGCTTGCCTATGCAGGCGCTTTAGACCGCTGAGCCATTTTGCTGGCTCAAACTCTGTTACATTTAAATTATTTCTTTTTCTTTTAAGAAAGTTACCCTGTGAACTCTGGAAGCAACCCTGCCAACACCTTGGTTTTGGACTTCCAGGCTCAGAAATTGAGGCAATGGGTCTCTGCTGTTTAAGCTTCCCAGTCTATGGTACTTTTCTTTGGCAACTCTAGCAAATTAATGTATTTCTTTTATCTTATATTCCTCAGGGATAAGTCATTTTCCTTCAGCCATTTTTCTCTCAGCCAAATATTTAATGGTTTCTAAAGTATTTTATAGTACTGAAATGATCTTGGTTAAAGAAAAAAAATTTAAGGGCAAAGGAAGTATCCATTTAATTTTAAGACTTTTCATTTTAGCTGTTGCCAATGAAAATGAAACTCTCTCTCTCTCTCTCTCTCTCTCTCTCTCTCTCTCTCTCTCTCTCTGTATGTATTTAGCAGTGATTCTCCTGTTTTCAGCTTCCCAAGCACTGGGATTATAGGCTTGCACCACCAAACCCAGTCTCCGTTGCCATTCCACCATGCCCTGGGGGCGGGGCCAGCACAGCATGCTCAGGATTGAACCCCAGCCTTGTATCTGCCAAAGCAAGTGCTTTCATCCACTGAGCTATAAGGCCAGCCTAAGACACTCTTTCTGAAGAAATTTGTTTGACAAATTTTCTCAGGAGCTTTGTTGGCCTTCCACTGCCTAAGATAACAATCTAGGGTCATTTATGCTTCCATCCAACCCCAGGGTTAACCTTGCCTCTAGGCTTTGTGTCACACTCTGCCTCACAGAAAAGGTGCTCTTTTGCTCTGGCCTAGCATTCCTCTACATTTCCGTGCAGGCTCTGGGGTGTAACTCTGGAAGGTCGTGCTTCTTGCTGTGGATCTCTCTGAGGTCTGCTCTTGTAGCTGTGACTTTGGCCTAGGCTGACCACTCAGAAGCCACGTGAGGCCTTTATGAGGGCAACAATGTGATCATCAAATGCCTTATGGGTTATCCCTGGCTTGGGAGAACACAGAATTTAACGTTGTCTACTTACCCAGAACTTTTCCAATAGCACTGTGCTAATGCAAGTCTTAGGGGAAAGACAGCAAGCCTGTGTGTGAGGTGGCATCTTCCTACGTCCTGGGGTCCCTATGTTCTTAGTATCAGCGGGGTTGAGTGAGGATGGGGACAGAACAGAGGGACCCAGTATTGCTGAGAACCCCAAGACCACAGCTGTCCCACAAAGCTCATCTGTCCCTAGAATTCAAGCTAGATTAAAGCGCTATATGCCACACAGACCACCCTTTGTCTACTACCAGTGCCCTTTCAAATAGGATCAAAGGAAGTTATGTGACAGCTGTCCTTTAAATCAGCTCTGAAGTTGACAATATGGGGCTGGGAAGATAGCTCAGTAGAACAAGTGCTTGCCTGGCAAGCACAAGGGCCTGAGTTAAATCCCTGGTTCTGGAAAAAAAAAAAAAAAAGTAAAGTTGATAACATGAAATGTCCTCTTTGGGGGTCAACAGCGGCTAGTATGGACAATGTCACGTCACTCAACCTAACAGATTTTTTTTTTTAAGTGTTTAAATTTAAAGATTTTATTAAGGGCTGGCAAGATAGCTCAGCAGACTAAAACATGCACTTAGGCAAGTTTAGGCAAGCACAGGGGCTGTGGTTTGATCCCCAGCACCAAATGCTATGCCAATGCCACTCCCAGGATGGGCTGAGTCTGGGTATGGTGGCACATGCCTGTGATTCTAGTGCTGGGAAGGCTGAAACACTTTTTAACCTAATAGATTAAAAAAAAAATAATTTGATACTATTTGTAGGCAAGCAAGGAGTTGCAGAAACAACGCAAAAGATCTCATGTATTCATCTCTCAGCTTACCCCTGTGGTGACATCTATGTAATGTGGTTCCTTATTGGAAACAGGTAGTTGACATCGGCACCACATGATTTACTAGTTTATAGGCTTTTGCTAGTTTAATAGATTCGTGGGTCTTGGTCACTTCACACTGACATATTCAGTAGTCTTTTAGGGTCTGTTTGTTGTGTAGATGATAGATCTTGCATTTTATTTAATTACATTTACTTATTTACTTACTGTGTGCCAAAGATTGGACCCATGGCCACATATACGCTAAGCATGTGCTCTACCACTGAGCTACAACACCAGCCTCTTTCATTTGATAAGTTCTAGTGAAAAGTTCATTCCACAGACAAAAATTCAAATATAAAGCAGAATGGGGAAGTTTCTTCCTCTCTTCTCACATTCCATACATGTGGCTTCTGTCATATGAGAAGATGTAAATGCATATGTTAGTCAACTCTGAGCAGTGTGACAGGAGACCTCCCACATTCTAATTTAAGGAGGAAAGATTTATCTTGGCTCAGGGTTTCGGAGGTCCAGTCTCTGGACAGACAGCTGAAGGCTGTGTGGGGCAGACAGCATGGCAGAGAGGGCATGGCAGAGCGAAGCACGTGCCTCACAGCAGCCAGGAGGCAGAGAGAGGAGATGAAGGACCTGTGCCGCCTCCTCCTTCTTTGTTCCATCTGGGCCCCAGCCTATTGGATGGTGACATCCACATAAAAGGTGGATTCCGCTCCCCTCAGTTTGTTGTCCCACATGCCAGTCACCTCTGGGAATGCCCTCAGATTCACCCAGAAGCTGCTTTGCTTTCCTAGATGTTTCTCAATTCAATCAAGCTGACATTTGAGATTAACCGTCACAGCTTCCTCTTGTTTCTGCTCCCTACCATTTATTTTCTTCATTTACTTATTTATCTACTTTTTAAAGGCACAAAAATTTATTAGGGAAAAAGCATGGGGGAATAGAACTAGCTCCTGAGAGACAGGAGGGGTCCTGAAACTTCTCTTCTCAAGGGAAGTTTTATAGAGCAAAATCATGAGGTGGTACAATGTGGGACAAAATTATGATCAACCGATAATTACAAATACAGTCACTTAGAGAATATTGATCTGATAGTAGCAAGGGCATTTGGATGACATCATTAATCATGGCTAATCATCTATAGTCTTAGACTTTTTTTTATGTATTTGGTACAGGGTCTACAGTATCTCACTATGTAGATCCGACTTTTAGTGATTCTCTTATTTTCAGCCTCCCAAACTCTGGGATTACAGGTGTGTGCCACCATTCCCAATCTCAATTGCCCTCTCAGCATGCCCCGGGGGTGGGGCAACATGGCACACCAGAGATCAAACCCTGACTGCTGGACTTTGCCTAAGCAGGGGCTTTAGTCTGCTGAGCTATCTGGCCAGCCCTTACAGTCTTAGTCTTCTCTTAGCCTTAATCTTAGTAGGTGGGAGAGGATGATTCACCTCAGCTCTAATGAGATAATGGTTTATTTATATGGGAAACGTCATAGGACTGGTACCAATAATCTCAAACTTCCCTTTATCCCTTAGGGAAATATGTACCTCTACCTATTGTGACTTTAAGTTTCTTTTTTTTTTTTTTTTTTGGTGGAACCGGGGTTTGAACTCACAACTTGCACTTTCCAGGCAGGCACTTGTGCCACGGAGCTATCTCCCCAGCCCCTTTAGATTTCTTTGGATGCACCTCTTGCTTCGGTTTTGCCGTATTCTCATCTTTTGTACTGACTCCCTGGAGGATCTAGCCTTGTCTGACTGCCTGTAGCATTTCTGCCTAGCTTAACTGTCCATAATAGTCCTCCCTCTGATGAGGCACACTAACTTTTCCCCTGATGGGAAAAGGGGGGCAGACCATTCTAGCTTCCGGTTGAAGGGGTTCTTAGTAGTCATCTACAGCCAAAGATACCCCACAGAGGGCCTGAGGGCCCCTGAGAGGTGCCAGGCTGTCTCTTCTTGGGCAGGCCTCCAGCTTTAAGTCTCCTTCCAATCGTCTCAGGGGGACTTCCAAGATGATGTAGGGGAAATAAACGTAACTCCCAACCTGCCAGACATCTGACGGTCTAATTCGTGCTCCCTGAAGTTGAACAATGAATTCTAAGCAACAATGGAGATTAAGAGTAGGAAAACTTACTGGGGAAAAGGAATGGAGTCTAGGAAGAGGAATAATAGTTCTTGAAAGCAGGAGGGATCCCAAATCGGTTGCCTATAATTTCTTTTATAAAAACAATTGCATTTTGTGAACTGTTTTCTCATCAATGTGCTGTGAATACATTCATCGTGGCTGTGCCATGATTTTCACTTATCAGCTTGACTTTGTTTTCTTCTGAGAAACTTCAGGTTCTGAGAGTGACCCCTGTGCCCAGCCTGAGCTCTGTGCTCCCACCCAGCCCGCGTGCTGGCTGCCAGGATCTTGCCCACCCTGCGTCTGCCTCCTCCTCGTCCTGTCTCCCATAATGGCTCCATCCTTCCGCACGGAGTTTGAAAGGCATCCTGCGAATTCCTAGGCTTTGGGGTTTCCCCTTCCACCCTGGTCAGCTGCGTTTGTTGGCCAACCTGTGTTCTTCTCAACTGCCATGTTTGCCACATGGGACTTCTCATTGTATGACCCCAACTGTCCTAATATATACAGTTTCCCCTTCTTCATGGGAATCTGTTCCATGACACTTGAGAGACGCCTAAAAGCGCAAGAGGTGCTGAACTCCACCTACACTGTGCTTATTCTCGGTATGCATGCAGTTTAAAGTCTACCATGAAGTTTAATTTGTGGATTAGCCACAGTAAGATATTAATAACTAACACTCATAAGATAGAATACTTAAAGCAATGCACTTAGTGTCACAGAATTGCCAGCATCACTATGCTTTCATGTTATGATCATTATTAAGTGAAATGGGGTTGTTAAGCACGCACGTGGCTTCCCCATTACAGTCAACCTGACAATCCAGGTGGCTAGTAAGTGACAGCAGGTGGCCTAGCCAGGGTGGGCCCACTGGACAAAGGATTCATGGTCAGGTGGGATGAAACCAGGCAGTGGTCAGTTTCATCATGCTGCTCAGGGCATGCAGTGTAAAACATGTGAGTTTTTATTTCTGAATTTTCTATTTAATATTCTTAGAGCCTGTTGACCTTAAAAAACTAAAGGTGCAGAAAATGCAACCATGCTAAGAGAAGGTGGAGATGGTCTTTCTTTCTTTTTTTTTTTTTTTTTTGTCTTTTTGAGACAGGGTCTCACTATGCAGTTCAGACTGGCCTTGAGCTCACTTTTTGTAGCCTAGGCTGGTCTCAAACTTGCACTGATCCTCTTGCCTCACACACCCAAGTGCTGGGACTACAGGCGTGCGCCACCACGCCCAGCTGAGGTGATCTCTAATTTGGGGTGCAGTTATACAAATTAAATCCCTCTTGGTTTCTCCTTCCTCATTTGTGAGTGATCACCCACAAAGCTATGGGGTCAAGGAGAGAAGGTGGCAAACTCTTGCAAAGACCCAGGTGGGAAACACTCGATTCTGCTGTTGTCACTTTAGCCCGGAAGTAGCCACAGACCATATACAGACAGACAGAGAGGCAATAAAACTTCGCTTATGGTCACTGAAGGCTGATGTTCAGAAGTAAATACAGGAGGTTTACATTCACAAAGTGTTTACACCTTGCAGGATATTTTAATTGTTTGAACCACTTAGAAATCTAAAAAGCCTTCTTGGCTCATGGACAGCTTGGAGAAAACATGCTGGGCAGAGTTTAGCCTGCTGGCTGTAGTGTGCCAACCTCTGGGCTAGAGGACAGAGCCCAAACTTTGGGGTCAGACAGACCAGGAATTCAGCTATGCTTGTCACTTGTTAGCTGTGCGACCTTGGGCGGGTTATGTAACCCTCTTACGTGCCAGACCTTGAGGAGTTGCTGTGAACCCTAGAGGTGGCTTGTGCAAAGCTCCAGGCACGCAGAGGGCACTCAGCAGGCCTCAGCTCCCTCTGGTTTCTCGTGAGGATATTGCCCAAGCTGGAACTCAGTAACTCGAGAGAGCCGACTCCACCTGGAATGCTTTTCAGGCAGAGAAGCCTGGGCGGACTCAGCGTGCATTTTGGCCTGCTTGCCAGGGCACACATATGTGCACAGAGCTCGCGTGTTTGCACGCACTCCACGCTGCTGCAGGACAGAGAGAATGACCTCTTCCTGTGTCCGTCTGCTGGCAGTCCTGGAGTCCGGAATGTTGGTGATGCCTCCAGTTTAGTAATTCCTCAGTGTTTTACAATTTACAGCATATCAGACTGAGGGTTTTAACCAAAAAATTTATCTATCTATCTATCTATCTATCTATCTATCTATCTATCTATCATCTATCTATCATCTATCTATCTATCATCTATCTATCTGTCTATTATCTATCATCTATCTATTTATTTATTGGAACTGGGGATTGAACTCAGGATATTGTACCTCCCAGGCAGGCACTTGTGCCCCTGAGCTATCTCCCTGGCCCCAACTTTAAACAAAAATATTAAGGGTGTGTAAAATATTCTCCTAAGGAGACATTTTAGGAGCCCAAGCCCCTGTTATCTCTAAGTGCCCTGCCGTAAAAGGTTAGAGTTGTGACCCTGGTTGATCGCACTTTCCAGACCCCTCCAATTCACTCAACTCCCTGTGAGGCGGATTTGATGCCTGGACACTTCAACCCATTATGAGCTTAGTGATTCAAGTGTATTTGTTCATTCCGTGCAGCTGAAGCACAGACTGAGGGCTGGGTAAGTTGTAGAGTGCAAAAGCTTATTTCTCACAGTTTGGAGATCAGGCAGTTTGATATCGAGGTGCAGCACCTGATGAGGGCTTCTCTCTGCTTCTGAGATGTCACCTGGAATGCTACGTCTACTGGAGAGCAGTGCTGTGTCCCCACATGGCAGAGCAGAATCAAGCGAAAGCCCTCACCCCAAGCCTTTGTGTCACAGCTTTAACTGCTCCGTGAAGGTGCGGCCTGCCTGCCCCGAGCCCGCCATACACCTCCTCTCGACACTCACACTGGGGATAAATGTGCAACACGTGCGATTTGGGGGACGTATCCAGACCCCTGCATGTGTGCTATTTCATGAACATCCAGAGCTGGTTTTATCAGTATCTTTTTATAGGAGGAAGCAAGCTCAGCAAGACTGGGAGGATCACTAGCATCTGAGTGCCTATGCCACCGTCCCCTGGGAAGCCTTCTTCTGATACTGTTTCTCAATCCTGTGTTGAGGATGGGGCTGTCTTGCTTTTTCACTGTCCAGTTTTTGATGACAGTGATTATTATTATTATTATTATTATTATTATTATTATTATTTTCTCTTCTTGAGACAGGGTTTTGCTGTGCAGTTCAGGTTGGCCTTGAGCATAATTACTTTGTAGCGCAGAGTGGCCTCCAATTCCCAGCAATCTTACTGACTCAGCCTCCCAGAGGCTGGATTGTAGGTGTTCACCATAGTCGGCCATGAACTCTATTTTTTTTTTACTTAAATGCCACCAAACTTTATTGTTTTTTTTCTTTAATTTTTTTATAATAATTAATACATTGCATATTGTTGTCTTCATAGTAGTTGTTCAGAATACAAGGTGCAGACATGATTTCTGGCCTAAACATCATTAGTACAGATCTTTCTTTTCATTGCAAAAGAGAAATTAGCTGTATATATAGTCCAACAGTCCATAACAGTAGTGGATTATCAGCTCATCTGGCATTATTGGAAGCTGTTGACTTGAGCCTTTCACAACTCAGCATGTTAGTATGACTTTCCTTTTTATGCCTCATGGTTAGACTTTTCTGCTGGATGGTTAAAACCAAGATAAAGCAAGACCTATATTCCAAAAAAATGTAACTTTTGTATCTGACAAGTTCAGTCACATCCCCTCAGGATTTACCCTGAAACCATATACTGCAGTTTGCAGAACTTTTGTCAGTGTCAGTCATCTGGATGAATCACGGCCATTGCTTGACCATTTTGCTCTCTGTGGAAGCTTGAGAGAATGTTTTCTCTCTAGGTGACTATCTTTAGGCACACTGTACATCATCAATCACTTTCCTCTGTGGCCCCATAATCTCTTTGAACAGGAAATTTGGGACTCCACTGAGTTATGGGCAGTTACAGTTCAGGTTCTTTTATGTCCTGTGTCCTCACTGACCTTGAAGGGCTAGAGCCAAAATATTGGCTATTCTTGTATCCCTTCTTTTTCTCTAATTATTTGGTCTGCCAACTTAAGTTGTTAACTCTCCAGAAGAGAAGCTTAATGATATTATTCCCTATAACATAGGCACTTGAGTTTAACATTA
>PVKN010000826.1:0-32566 GCA_004027915.1 Capromys pilorides
GATATCTTACTTTCTATAAAGATATTAAAGTATTATATTCTATAAGAAACAGTTATGCCAGGCATGGTAGTTCACAACTGCAATCCCAGCACTCTAGAAGGCTGAAGATCACAAGTTTAAGATGAGCCTGGACAACTCAATGAAACCCTGTACCAAATTTTTTTTAAAAAAGGAAAGGGGTTGAGGAGGGACACAGATTATAGCTCAGCGTGGAGGCACTGGATTCAAGCCCCAGTACCACCAAGAAAAAGACATATTTTGCCACACTCATAATTTCACTGATAGAGCAACACCAACTTCTCTACCAACCGTGACAAAATGAGGTCAGCCTACAGACATGTCTTAAGCAACGGTGAAAAACACCCATAACCATGTTAGCAGTCCTGGAAGCTTAAATAGTTTGAGGTTGTTCCTTGTTTAAATTCAGGGTAAAGGGGCAAAACACAAGGAACTAAAACATATATATGTGAGCACCTGAAAGAGAAAACCTGAAGATACAATAGATACTGGGTAAAGTGAATGAACCTGTTCAAAAAGAAGGAATCGTTGAGTTGGGAAGAGTGACAGGAGAGGTAGTGAGGGAAAGAAATATATCTATATATGTAAGTAGGATTGGACAACTGTATTGAGGATTTCTGCTGGTCTACGGGAAGGAGCAGTTAATGTTTTTTTGTCTTCTTTTTTGAATTCTTTGGCCTTTTCCGCTTCTTAATTTCCCATATAGGCATGCGCACGCTGGGCGCGTGGAGGGAAGACTCCGGGGAGCAGAGAGATTCTGCAGGGAGTGCGCGGGCCTGGGGCAGGGGGTGCTGGCACGCAGGCGCCGCAGGGCGGGGAGGCGGGCACATCGCCGCCGAATCTCAGCCTGCTCCAGCCTCGCTGCACAGCTCCCATCTCCCATCGCCATGGCCGCCTATAAGCTGGTGCTCATCCAGCACAGCGAGAGCGCCTGAATCTGGAGAACCGCTTCAGTGGCTGGTATGATGCTAACCTGAGCCCGGTAGGCCACGAAGAGGCAAAGAGTGGCGGGCAGGCTGCGAGATGCTGGCTACGAATTTGATATCTGCTTCACCTCGGTGCAGAAAAGAGGAATCCGAACCCTCTTGACAGTACTGGACGCCATTGACCAGATGTGGCGGCCGGTGGTGAGAACTTGGCGTCTCAATGAGCGGCACTACGGGGGGCCTGACTGGCCTTAATAAAGCAGAAACAGTGGCCAAGCATGGCGAGGCCCAGGTGAAGATCTGGCGGTGCTCCTATGATGTCCCGCCGTCACCGATGGAGCCGGACCATCCCTTCTACAGCATCAGCAAGGATCGTAGGCATGCAGACCTCACTGAAGATCAGCTGCCTTCCTGTGAGAGTCTGAAAGACACTGCTGCCAGACCTCTGCTCTTCTGGAATGAAGAAACTGTTTCCCAGATCAAGGGAAAAGGGTGTTGACTGCAGCCCAGAGCAACAGCCTCCCAGGGTACAGTCAAGCATCTGGAAGTTCTCTCTGAAGAAGCCATCATGGAGCTGAACCTGCCAATTGGTATTCCTATTGTCTATGAGTTGGATAAGAACTTAAAGCCCATCAAGCCTATGCAGTTCCTAGGGGATGAAGAGACCGTACGCAAAGCCATGGAAGCTGTGGCTGCCCAGGGCAAGGCCAAGAAGTGAAGACCACCAGGCAGCCTGCGCCCCATCTACCCATCCCTCCGCACCTCTGCCTCACACTGACCACATCTGTAGGCATCCTGTGTTGTAGTTGCAGATGGGGACCAGTGGCTCCCATTTCCCTGTTAGCATTTTGGCTCCTGCACCCACTCCCTTGATAGAATCTAGTCAGAACAGTACCTCTAGGATATACCGTCTAGTTCTCAGTCCAAGCCCAGGGAAGGCTCTTCTGATCCAGGAGAGTCAAGAGGTAGCAACTGTTTGTCTAGTGCTTCTGCTTTGTTTACTAAGGACCTGCTTGAGTAGGGGACAGGGATAACCACGCCAAGGCACGGCCAGGCAGGAGTGGTCTGAGCACACTGCTCCCCAGAACCAGCTCTGCACTCTCTGTAATCCAGTCAGCCAGCGAGCTCTTGACATTCCAGTGAGAGACGAATGTAACCTGCGTGGTGATTGAAATACAATTTCTTCCCTCATCCTAGAGGAGCCAGCTCCAGAAGGTTGGGACTAAGCCTGAATTAAGTTTATGTGTTCAATTTTTCTACAAAAGAAAAATTATGTATCTGAACAAAAACCCTTCTGGGGCTTCTAGTGGTGGTTGAATAGTTCCACTTGTGGTCACCAGAAAATAAGCCATTTCTCACACCAGTATGGGACAGGCTCTGGCCTCTATGGGGTAGGAGTGCATCCTGCTGTGTATTTAGGGCCCCTCTGCCTTGTTTTGGTGGCAGTGAAAATGCCTCTTCACCATGTCTAAGTGTCTCACGATGTCTGATTTCTGAATCGTGTTCTAGCTGGCTTGGCCCCGCCACATGGGCCAATACTCATTTTGAGCATAACTGTGTCTTTTTCCAGATCAGTAAAATAAAGGAGTGATGTACAATTTAAAAAAAAAATTTTTTTCCCATATATTTCTTTTCCTTTTCTTTTTCCAACTTTGCATTTATATATATGGCAATATGAATAACCTGAAGACAACACTATGCGATATAATACTGTGAAATTCATGCTATTTTGTTTAGTAAAATTCTGTATTATTTACAATTTTTCTGTTTTAATACTACTTTATAGTCTCTTAAAAATAAAATTAAAGGGGCCAGCGAGATGCCTCAGCATTTTAAAGTGCTTGCTTAGGCAACTGCAGAGACCTTGGTTCAATTCCCTGGAACCACATGCTGCACCAGCCCCCACCTAGGGAAGGCTGAGCCAGCCATAATAAAAAAAAGAAAAAGAAAAATTTAAAAAAAAAAATGCAAGGCACCAGAAATGTATGAGTTAAAACACCAAGCCACTCTCAAGCCATGCACAGGCAGACTGGACCAGAGACTAAGCTGTGCCCTTTTTCTTGCAAGTTCCAGGTTCTTAGGAGTGACCTTAAGGCCTGACCTAATATAGTCCTTGGTAATGATTTTCCACATCAAGAAGTGGCGGGGTTTACATTCTTCAAATAACGCTTGGCCACTCTAGGGACTTGTGCTCAAGTTCTGATATGTGAGACTATGTATTATTCCTGATGAGTCTAGTGGCCTGAACCAAGAGCATGTAGAAAGGCTTAATGCAATTTAAACTGAAGTTCTGGGGGAAGATAATAACATATTAAAAAAAATTTAAAGAATAATGCATAATAGAGGTTAGCAGTTTAGTTGCTTGAAAACAACTACCTCTAAAATTTCCAAGGATCAAGATAAAATAAAACATCTAAAGATGGGCAGCCAAGATGTGTCAGGTTCAAGTTGATGAGAAATACTCCTTCTCTGGTGGTTGTCTCATTTTTTTGTTGTTTATCTGACACTGCAGGCCGAACTCTAGACCTTTTTTACTTTGAGTAAGGGTTTCTCTAAGTCACTAAAATGCCTTAGCCTCTCAAAGAGCTAGGATTATAGATAGGCGTGTGCCACCACTTCTGGCCATATTCCATCTTTTAGAATGGATTACTTTAAGCTTCTCCTTTTTTTTAAACTGTCATTCACTATAAGAAATTTTAAATTCAACTTTTAATTAAATTATCTGTCTCTTTCTACGCTGGTCATAAACAACTGAATAGACTTCAGTTGCTCCTGCAGTATGAACAACACTGTTCCAGAAAAATGCAAAGGAGGCTGTCGCAAGAGGACTGCCCTAAATTCAAGCCCAATCTGGGCTACATAATGAGTTCAAGGCCAGTCTGAACTGCATAGGGACACCTGTCTCAAAAAAACAAAATCAAACCACAAAGGCCCAGAGTTCAGTCCTTAATGAAATGACTCCTGCAGATGCCAAGAAAACTCTCAACCATAAACCTGCATTACCCAAATAACCCCATTTCACACTCTTTGTGTCGCCTGCCTAGGTACACTGTCTGTACTTTCCAAACTTCTGTACTTGTCCAAGCCCACAGGATCTTCCAGCAGTACCCCACGCTGGTGATGTCATGAATTTGTGCACACGGTCCCTTGATACCACACATCCAGAAATGAAGTGGACTACACTGTATTTTGCTTTATTAAACCCGATACCATAAGGCACTAATTTTAGGTGCATTTTTAGGACTAAACTCCGTATGTCTGATTGACTATAAAATGGAACTGAATTTTGTACATACTTCAAAAATTTAATGTGAATGTGTTAAGAGTAACTTATTCTGCTTCTTGAATTATCATGTATCTGTGTGGTGGCGCACACCTGTAATCTCAGCACTTGAAGGCTAAAGCAGGAGGATCGGTCTGAGTTCGAGACCAGCCTGGGCTACAAAAGTGAGCTCAAGGCCAGCTTGAACTGCATAGCGAGATCCTGACTCAAAAAGACAATAAATAAATAAATAAATACATACATACATACATACATACATAAATACATAAATAAATAAAAAACTAATTATCTCAATTACAATGAAAAAATAAACAGGCTACCTGTTCTTCCCATCTAGGAAAAAGCTCAAATGTGAATATCTATGCTAGTTTTGATATCTAGGCCTAGTTTTGATTTGCTAACAGAGGCCAAGGGAAAGACACCATTTAGCTGTGCCAGCTGCTGAGATAGCAACTGAGACTGGGTGTGGTGACGCATGCCTGCAATCCCAGCACTAGGGAGGCTGAAAATAGGAGGATCGCTACAAGTGTGAGCTGTGTAGTGAGACCTGTAGACACTGTACTAAAAAAAAAAGGAAAGACACCACTTACCTTCTGCCAATGTTAGGGCTTCCATGACTTTAACTGGAAGAGATGATCCAAATGTTTTCACGTCATAGTTCACTGACTCGGTTATTGAGTGATGTGGTAATATCCGTGTAGGTGTTCCTCTAAGGAACAGAAATCATATTACTTCAAACTTAAAATTTATAATATCCTACTTTTTATGTATCTATACAAAGGACTTTCTTTTTTTTGTATTATGGTCAGCTCAGCCTGACCTAGGGGTGGGGCTGGCATAGCATGTGGTGCCGGGGATCAAACTATGGTCCCTGCGGTTGCCTAAACTTTCCTAAGCAGGCACTTTAGGTCACTGAGCCATCTTGCTGGTTCTTATGTATCTATTTATATTAAAAAAAGACTTCCAATAAACAAGAAAATGAGTTGTAACACTGCCAAAAAAAACCACTACCTCATACTTTTTTTTTTTGTATTTTAGTACACATAGAACTTGTAGTGATCCTTCCTGATTTTCAGCCTTCCAAGCACTGGGGTTATACGTGCGCATCACCACACCCCGTCTCAGCGTGCCCTGGGGACACAGCAGGCATGGTAGGTCTGGGATCAAACCCTGGCCCTTGGGTCTGCCTAAGCAGGTGCTTTAATTCACTGAGCTATCTGGCCAGCCTCCTCATATATACATTTTAAAATGTAATTTTCACATTTAAAAAGAAAACAGAATGACAATATTTAGGGAAATAAGGCTTTAGGCCCTATTTATGTTCAGAAATCAGGTGCACACCTTTTTTTACTTTGGAGTCAGGCGTGGCAGTACACACCTGTAATCCCAGCACGCTAGAGACTGAAGCAGGACTATCACAATAATTTGGGGTAACCTGAGCAACATAAGTGAGTTCAAGGACAGCCTACACTACATAATGAGTCCCTGTCTCAAAAAACAAAACAAAACAAAAAAAACCTTTATTCACCTAAACTCATCACTCTAATCCTTACAGGTAAAATAAGAAGGTTAGATTAAAATCAGTGTCTTTCAAACTGAGAACCAGTTGGAGGGCCTCAATCTTATTTTTGAAAAGCAAAACATAGCCTCTACACCACATGTTGTCAAAATGTTCCAGACATTACGTGGGTGGATCCTTAAGAACTCATCCAACTCTGAGATTGCAAGACACACGGGATCTAAGCAGTAAGCGAAAGCAAGAAAATGAACATGATTCCAGTACCTGATGCTGACCTCACCACAGACCAACCTGTCAAGGATTTTGTCTACTGACAGAGTACTCTAATAAAGGTTTTCTTTAATTGATCACTAGAAGATAGGGAAACATTTTGAATAACAACACTTAACACTTTATGCAAAATATGGCTTTCATTCCGACTTTTCTCAGAAGAAACAACACAGGATCAGCTTTTTGAAGGACATTTTTCAAAATATAAGTCAAGAATATAATATATTCTCTAAAAATCACTTCTCCTTTAAAGTACTGCTAACTCATAGATAAATTTTAATTTTAGGTTTATTCAACATTTGGTACTTTCCTATTGGGAAGAAGTTTCTTCTCAAGGATGAACCCAAAGGAAAGTATTCATAAGCAGATGCTTCCTGCCTTTGAAATTACACGGTCATCATGAACTCCACGGACAGGAAGCATGACTCTGCTGGAATGTGGGTTGGTGTTCCAGTAGTTTTAATAACAAAACCAGTACTCTTAACCTCACTGTGAGGAGCGCCTCTTTCCTATAACCTGGCTACTAAGTGAAATTCTGTAGCCAAAAGCCTTTTATTTAAAATTCGGCAGATACAATGACATGTGGTATGTTAGACACGAAGTAACAATTCTCCCAGGGCTGGAGGCTGTCAGTACTGCCATGAATTTAGGCCTACATCAAGGCACTTGTTCTTTACTTCTCCAAAAAACAAATGCTGGCTTCCAGAAACCAAAGAGACTGTACATTCTGCATTCTTTGTTCTCACATGTTAGTGTTCTTTGTCCTTTTTCTAATGTGCTGAACTAGGGAAAGCTGTTGGCTAGGTTAGTACAGGGGATCTTGGAGCCAAAGTCACAACTTCACTGGTGGACAAAAGTCACGCATTTTAAAAGCTATGAAAAGTATCTGCCACCAAAACCTAACATTTCTTTGTTAGGACAAAGGGGACACAGGTAGGTTAGTGACACTAGGTCACCTGCCAGCTTCAAGAATGCATCCTTACAAAGCATACTGTGCATGTTAGTACATGACAAGGTGAGCACGGTGGTACAGTCCTATTTAAAAAAACAACAAGGGTAATCCCAGCACTTGGGAGGCTGAAGCAGGAGATTAGTGTGAGTTCTAGACCAGCCTGGGCTATAAAAGTGAGCTCAACGCCAGACTGAACTGCACAGCAAGACCTTGTCTCAAAACGACAAATACATACATACATACAATAAAATAAATGAATAAAAAATTTAAAAAAGCAAGGGCCAGGAAGATAGCTCAGCAGTCTAAGCACCTGCCTGGCAAGTACAAGGACCAGGATCAATCTCCAGTGCCATATGCTGTGCCAGCCCCATGCCAAGCTGGCCTCCAAAACCAGGCATAGTGGTATACGCCTGTAATCTCAGTGTTGGGGAGACTGAGACAGGAGGATGACTACAAGTTCAAGCTGCGTAGCAAGATCCTGTACCAAATAAAGAAATAAAAAGATTAAAAATAAACAAACAACAAAAAGCCAGGTGTAGTAGCTGTAAGTGCAGCTCTCAGGAAGCTGGGAGAGGCAGATCATCTGTCAGCCTGGACTACATAGCAAAACCTTGTCTCAGCAAAGCAACAGCAACAATAGCAAAAGCAATTACAACAACAAAACGTGGGTATAGGACAAACTTATCATTATTATTATTATTTTGGTCTTTTTGAGATAGGGTCTCCCTATGCAGTTCAGGATGGCCTTGAGTTCACTTTTGTAGCCCAGGCTGGTCTCAAACTCGAACTGACCCTCCTGCCTCAGCCTCCCAAGTGCTGGGATTACAGGAGTGGGCCACCACACCCAGCCCTGAAATGAGTCTTGTGGGGCCTGGGAGATAGCTCAGCAGCATAAGCACCTGCCTGGCAAGTTCAAGCCTCCATACCAAAAAAAAAAAAGAAAGAAAAGAAATGACAGGGACTTTTGTAGTATTGATGTGAGAATGTGAAGTTTTTTCCTTTTAAATAATAACCCTACAAAACAAAACCTTCGTTGTTTTCTCAAGAAAATTTCTTGTGTTTCCGCTTATCTCTCTGGTTTTGAGTATTTGAGTCATTTTAACTGTTTAAAAGAACTGATGAGCCGGGCGCGATAACGCATGCCTGTAATTCCAGCACTTGGGAGGCTGAAGCAGGAGGATTGGTGCAAGTTCAAAACCAGCCTAGGCTACAAAAGTGAGTTGAAGGCCAGCCTGAACTGCATAGCAAGACCCTGTCTCAAAAAGGAAAAAATAAAATAATAAAATAATAATAATAATAATAAAACAACTGAGGTCTCACCCATAATTATGTAACTTTTTATCTCTACCTTTAAAATCTTTTATTGTCACCTTGACTAAAGCAACAACCTATATCACATTTGTTTTAAATCTCTTGATATTTTTGACAAGCTTCCCAAAATTAAACTCTACATCAAATCTTTCTGACCTTGAATTAACTTTGGGATTTTTCTAGTTGAAACTCAGGAAAACCATGAAGGATGTGTTTCTCATCTGGTAAAAGAAACACTTAAGTTATATGGGAAGTACTGGAAGTGCTACTCAATCTTCTTTTAGGTGCATTTATGGCTGTTATAAGTGTTTCAAACACTATAGAAGATATCTAGAAATCAGGGGGAAGAGAGGGGCTGAGGATTGAACCCAGGACCTTTGACTGAGCTACATCCCCAGCCCCTTTTAATTGTTTTATTTTGAAACAGTCTCCCTATGTTGCCTAGGCCAGGCTGAAACTTGAGATGCTTCTGCCTCAGCATCCCAGAGTGCTGGGATAACAGATATGTACCACCAAGCCTGAATGAGCCCCAAATTTTCTAACGCTTTTCCAGTGAAATTACTAAGAGTAAAAATTACTCTACTAATGATTCCCTGTAAGCCAAAGCTACACAACTCAATGGAAATTCAAGGGACAAGTATCATGCCTGATGTGAGTGCACCAAACCACATAACACTAAGATCAGAGAGGATCAAACTTTAACCACAGCTGGGATTGGTAGCATACACCTGTAATCCTGACACTTGCAAGGCTAAGACAGGAGGATTTCCGCAAATTTGAGACCAGCTGACTCTACATAGTAAGTTCATGGTCAGCCTGAAATACACAATGAGACTCTATCTCAAAAACCAGGATAAGAACTGCAGGAGGATCACTGAGAGTTCGAGGTCAACCTGGGCTACAAAGTGAGTTCAAAACCAGCCTGAATTGCTGAGTGAAACCCTGTCTCAAAAAGATTGTGTGTGTGTGGAGGGGGAACACCTCAACAATTTCATGCTGTAGCCAGCTTTTCCCAAATTGTTGAAATATGACTACATTCTAATGAAATGCTTAATTGCTCTTTTTCTTCTTTGCTTATGCCTGTGTTCACTAGAAAGGATAATACTGTAATTAGGCCTTCATAATCAGTAATTTTGGGGGGTAATATGAAAGAGTGCCACATCAAACCCAAAATCTTTACATGACTTAAGAGAAACTTTTGGACCCCTCCAGTCCTCAGGAGCTCATTATTCTTCACTAAATTTTCCCACTCTTCCCCTTCCCCATATTTAGTACACGGTCTCACTACACAGCCCGGAATCATAGTGATTACTTCTGTTATCAAGAGAAAACGAGAGGGAGACAGAGGGACAGATGGATAGACAGACAGACAGATCCTTTAACAACATTCAAGGCAACTGAATTCAAGTTGCACTGGTGGTCTCTTTTATAGCTAGACTTGTAGACCCATTCCTTCTCATTCTCTGCTTTAATTTAAGTCATGGGATGCTAAATAACAGAGCTGCTACCTACTAACTGAACAAGGAGGAATCTGCGCAATGGCTAACATTTTCTGTTGAACACAAACACACTGGCTATTATAGAAACTCGGTTGCCAAAAAAAAGTTTTTTTAATTCACCTATTAAAAAATACTCATCTGGTTCATTTCAACCTTGGTACTATCATCTATTATAACAGTAGTTTTCCTGGTACAGTGTATTCTCCCAAACATTGTTAATATTTTTATGTAGTTATCCGTTAAACATGAAATTTCTGTGTTCAGATGGAATGACAAAAACCCAAAGAAATATAATTTACATATTAAATGACATGTTGAAACTGGAATCCCAGGATGATAAACAGTAAAAAAAGAGTAGCACTAATGCCTTTAGTTTTAGTCACATCTAGGTAAGATCCTAACCAAAAAGTGGAAATTGATAAATTAAAAATTATTGGAGGACCTGGCATGGTAGCACACGCTTATAATCCCAGCACTTGGGAGGCTGAGGCAGGAGGATCAATGCGAGTTCAAGACCAGCCTGGGGTACACAAGTGAGCTCAAGGCCAGCCTGAACTGCATAGTAAGACCATGTCTGAAGACAGGGGAAAAAAAAGAAAAGATCTTTTCATGGGCGGGTGAGATGGCTCAGCGGTCTAAAACTCCTGCTTAGGCAATCTTAGGCATCCACAGGGACCGAGGTTCGATCCCTGGCGCCACATGCTGCACCAGCGCCAGCCCCACCCCCAGGGCAGGCTGAGCCGCCCATTAAAAAAAAAAAAAAATTATTGGAGGGGCTGGGGCGATAGCTCTGTAGCACAAGTGCCTGACTGGCAAGTGCAAGGTCATGAGTTCGAGCAGCGATCCCTAAAAAAAAAAAACAAAAAAAAACTATTGGAGATCAGTGTTTTGGACTGAGTTCCTAAAGTAGGTTCCAATTAACCAGACCAAAATGAAATCACTTAAAGCAAATACTACATCATTAAACTGAAACTTCATGTAGGAAAATAGATCCCCAAACCGATCAAGTTTATTTGAAAACAGGAGATCCCAGTCAAAGAGATCCCCTTTGCGTTACCTGACAACAAGGCAACCCGTGGTAACGATCGTAATCAATTTGTTGTGTTTTTGATCTATTGTTCTGTTTCCTTGTATCCACCTTACAAAACACTGTTCAGCTATTGTCCACATTTATACCTCAGCTGTGCTCGCTTCGGCAGCACATATAATTACCTATACCATATAGTGAAGGCTGCACGGATTCGTAAATGACAAATGAAAAGCTAGCTAGAATTAGTATATAACTAAACTTTCTATAATCTTCTTTTGCAACATACTTAAAGTATAATGTGAGGTTTCACCTGATGCCAATCAATGTGAAAGTGACAACTTGCAAGATTGAGCAGACCTTCCTGCGCTACCCGGGTCCCACTAACTAATCTCACAGTACTGTCTGTGGTCTCCTGACCCAGCCAGTGGCGATCACTCACCGCGAACTGAGAGAGCTGCGCCGTGATACTGGGGAGTAGAGCCCCGGGGAGAAGACCGCAGAACCCAAGGACTGCCCCCTCCTGCTTCCCGCTCGGGGCGTTGAATTCGGGCCAATTCCGACTAGAGGGACCCTTCGGGATCCAGGACCTGGGGTCCGTGGAGAAGGGATGGACGGGAACATGATCGCAGGAAGTTGCAACAAACCGACCAGAGGTAGCTCCGGGACGCGGAGAGACCTCGCGCGCCTAAAGCTTGAAGACTCAGGGGCGGGAAGTCGCATAGCGATGACGTCTAACAACGTCACGCAGCGGCTTGTGCTTGGAGCTAGAGTGGGGGGGCGTGTGGCTGTGACTCCAAAAAAATGAGCCGAGCTGCTTGCTGGGCGGGGCCAGAGCGGAACTGGCGCTGTGCGATGTGGTCAAAAAGAGGTGCCGATTTTTAGGGCGTGTTCAACAAGATAGGGCACGTAGCGGTGACGTGAAAACTTAGAACTAGGCTGGGTTGGCATGTGGTGGCTTTTGGTCCGAGACCTTCCCGAGATTGGAGCTTCGGAAAAAGCTTGAAACTGAGAAGTGCCCTTTTCGTTTGACAGGCGAGGCCTGGCGGGCCACAGCATGGATGCAAGCTTGGGACTGGAGAGGCGTCCGCGGTCCGAGGAAGGTGCTTGCAGTGGACGTGGCCTTTACACCTTGTTAAATCAGTTCCCGAGTTCGTCCTAACGCAGCTCTGCAGTGTCCACCACGCTCCTGACGCTGCAGACCCGCGTCTCTAGTCCACACCCCACGTCCTCGCCCTCCTCACGGCGGCTAATTGTTCACAGCCGAATTCACGTTTGCTGCTGGAGCTCCGAGGCTGCTATGAACAGCCCAGTGTAAAGGAACCAGCCTTGCCCGAAGTTGGGAGAGAGAGGCGCCTGCCCAGAGTCAGCCTCGGGCCCAGAGCTGCATATCCCGACAAACACAGAAGATCGCTTATTTGCACGCGTGCCTAGCACGGGCACTTATCTTTTCCTTTTCTATTGTGGAGCCTCTTAGGAGAAAGTAGATGTCTCCTGTCCAGTCTTTGTCCACTCTGCCCTCCCCACTGACACCCAGGGAACCAGGAGTAGTCTGGCTCTAGGGCTCTCAACTGCTCTACTGCCTGGCCACTGACCATAGATTATTTGCGGAGACCTTGGGTGATTTAACTGGCTGGCCTGAACTTCATGGTCCAGACATTTAAAAGCTCCAACTTACAATGTCTTGCATGTCACCTGTTTTCCTGGGTTGTCTGCCCTCTGTTAGCCCAGCAGGCGGCTACTTTAGATCTTAGTTCAGTCTACCTACTCAGTGGAGCCTCCTGCAAGCTGGATAGTTCACCTATTTACCTCTCCACTTCTGTGTAGACTGTTTGGAATGCTTTATTCTGCCTAATGGTTTTGTGTTCCTTTCTCTTGGGCCTTTCGAGGTTGTTTTGTTGTTTGTTTGATACAGGGTCTCACGATGTCATTCAAGCTGGTTTTAAACTCACCATGCCGCGTAGGCTGGCCTCTATCTTGTGGCAGTACTACCTCAGCTTTTCAAGTGCTGAATTCCCCCACACCCTGTTGGGGGAGCTATTTTTCTGTTTGAGACAGAGTCTGGTTCTGAACTATGTAGCCCAGCCTGGCCTCAACTAGTGGTCTTTGATTACAGGGATGTGTATTCCCCCCTTGATGGAGCTATTTTTAAGTGTCTTCACAGAAGAGACCTTGGTCATGTTCCCTTTCTGTGCACCATAACAGATACATAGCCACCTTTCATTACATCTTTGTAGAAATAAATTAAATAGAGCCAGGTGTGGTGGTGCACACCTGTAATCCCAGCATTTGGGAGGCTGAGGCAGGAGGATCAGTGCGAGTTCGAGACCAGCCTGGGCTACAAAAGTGAGCTCAAAGCCAGCCTGAACTGCATAGTGAGACCCTGTCTCAAAAAAACAAACAAACAAAAAAAAAAAAAAAAAAAAAAAAAAAAAAAAAAAAAAAAAAAAAAAAAAAAAAAAAAAAAAAAAAAAAAAAAAAAAAAAAAAAGAAAGAAAAGAAAAGAAAAAAAAAAGAAAGAAAGTAAATACTGGTTGAGTAAATCCCCAGGTGGGAGGCAACTGTGTTGGGTGTTGACATCTCTGGAAGCTAGCTGGTCTGTGCACGTTCATGGCCAGTCCTCTTTCAACCATGGGATTTATCTCAATCTCTGCAGCTTGGTGCACCTAAAGCTCTGCATTTCCTCTCGTCAGTTTTACCTTAATAGATGGATAAGACAAGGAGGGTAGTCATGTTGAGGAGGGACCAGTGGGTAACTCTGGATGTTGGGTATTTTGTCTGGGCAATGAAAAGTAACTTAAGACAGCACTCTACCCCAAACTATAGCGTCTTGGCATTTAAGACAGAACAAAAAAAAAATTATTCTCCCGGGGCCAGGGAGATAGTTCCGTGGCACAAGCACCTACCTGGCAAGTGCAAGGTCATGAGTTCGAACCCTGGTCCCACCAAAAAACAAAACAAACAAAAAAATTATTCTCCCATCTTCTACCCTTGTCATGTGAGCAGGCAGGCCATAAGCCCGAGAGTTCTCCTACTGTATGTACATTAAGGAAAGGAGCATCCTTATCTCTGAAACACAGGGACACAGAAGAATCTGGACAGGCCTTGCTAAGTGTCCCTATTGCTAACACTGAACACACCTCTGCCCCAGGACGCCTCTTAAAACCCAAACACAAGATATAAGCTTCCATACTGCTTTGGGTCATTTTCCTGAGGCTCCCATGTCATATCTTGACATTAAATAAATTTGTTTGCTTCTTAGTAATTTCTTGTTATAGGGCCTTGGCTGTGAACCTAAGATAGGAGAAGCTACTTTTCCTCCTGTAGTAAAGGCCAATTTTAATTTTGTTAAAAAAAGAAGTACCAGGGCCAGCAAGATAGCTTAGCAAACTAAGTACCTGCTTAGGCAAGCTTAGGGACAGGGTTCAATCCCTGGCACCACATGTTTCACTGGCCCTGCTGCTGGGCGCACTGCACGACCAAGTGCTGTCAGTGGCACACAGCGCTGGGAGGCTTGAAAACAAAATCAGTACAAGTCTGGGTAGTGAGACCCTGCACAGAATACATTAAAAAAAAAAAAAAAAAAAAACCCTCACCAGTTAAGACTGGTACCAGTGTGAGATACCCAAGATTGGGCTTGGAAACTTGCCTTCCCTCTTGTACATCCATCCCAAGACACCATCCTGATAGTTAAAACCAAACAGTGGCCTGGAAGATAGCTTAGCAGCAGAAGTGCTTGCCTGGAAAGTGCAAAGTCCCAAGTTCGATCCCTAGTACTGCAAAAACAAACAAAACCCCACTGGTTTCTATGGCACTGAACACTACCATGGCAATAGGGAGCTCCACAATTGTGGCCTGCAGATGTGAGGACTATTGATGTCGTCCCAAAGCTTCACGCATTCAGGTGAAGATTGTAGCAGTAACCAGATCTTAGTTGTGTGACACTGAATTAGTCCAATTGTTTTATCATAGTTTTGGATGTGGATGATGGATTTACTGATGAGAGAAGACCAACCCTGGGTATGGCACCAACCACCAGCCGTGTAATCTGGATGGAATAAAAAGGAAAAGCAGAAAGAAGGCTGCTGCCTTCTGCCTGCCTTGCCACAAATTGTTTCTCCCCTGCCATGCTGCCTTGCCTTGGAAATAGAAAACTATGGACTGAAATCTCTACAATCTGTGAGCTAAAGTAAATTTTTCCTCCTTGTGGGTGTCAAGCATTTTGTCCCAGCAATGAGAAAGTAAGACAAAATTAGGATCTCAGGCTTAGCAGCATGGTAATCAAGACAACAGAAAGGAAAGGCAGGGGAAGACAAAGAAGAACCTGCCATGAAACTATCCACACCTGATCTTTCCTAGGTACCCATCTAATTATCTTCTGATTGCAGCGATTTGTGAAGGTCCTTCAAGTATCCATATCCATATTCCTTTGGTTAAACTTAGGCTCCTTCCCTACAAGACCTATCACATCCAAAATTCCTCAGGAATACTTAAAGCCCATAAATTGACTTGAGAAAATAACAAGCAGGAGAGTGATCCTCAGACAAAACAATAGGTTGAGAGAATTCAAAGAATGTTTAAATTACAAAAAGCAAAAATGGGCTGGTGAGATAGCTTAGAGGACTAAAGCACCTGCTTAGGCAAGCACAGGGACCAAAGTTTGATCCTCAGCACCACATGCCATGCCAGCCCTGCTCCTAGGGTAGGCTGAGCCAGGCACATAGTGCAGGCGTAGTGGCAAATGCCTATAATCCCAGAGCTTGGGAAACTAAAAACATGAGGCTTACTTTCAGTCCAAGCTGCATAGTGAGACCCTATAACAATCAAACACATTAAAAAAAAAAATACTGTGTCCAGGGACCAGGGACATAACATGTCAATATAGTACCTTCCTGGCAAGGACAAGGTCCTGAATTCGATTCCTGGTAAATAAATATTGTGGCCACACCTGTAGTATGATAATGGGCTAGTGTATGTCTTTAGAGTGGACTGCCTTCTGGAGTTTTTACCCCTTCAAGAGAAGCATAAATGTTCCTGTTTCAGGAAATAATGTGTCTCATTTCTTGAGTGCAACCTAAAATCTCTGCCTCAGTGGGCCTGGTGGCACACACCTGTAACCCCAGCACTTGGGAGGCTGAGGCAAGACTTCTGTGAGTTTGAGGCCAGCCTGGGTTACATAGTTTAAGACTAGACTGGAATAGTGAGACTGTCTCAAAACTATATATATATATATATATATATATATATATATATATATATATATTTGTTTGTTTTTCTCTTCAGCTCTTGAGTTCAGCAAAGCAACAAGTGTGTTAGCTTGGCTGAGCTGGGCAGTACACCTCTGTAATCTCAGCATGTGGGAAGCTGAGGCAGGAGGATCACTGCAAGTTTAAGGCCAGCTGGGGCTACATTGTGAACTCAAAACCAACCTGAACTGCACAGTGAGACCCTGTCTCAGAATATAAAATAAAAATGTCTACATAAAGATGTGCATCACTCAGTCTCTAAGCATACAGGATACAAGGTAAGAGATTTAGCACAGCATTGAAGCACAACATGATCTGGCCCCGCTTCTCTCTCCAATAACTTCTCTCAGCACTCTTTAAACTATGTATACCATCAATGCTGAATCAATTTGCTTCACTGAATTGATCTGCTTATGCCTTTCCTGGCCCATGAAATGGGATGACACATATTTGTCTAACTTACAATATCATCAAAGTATCAAATGTAGCAGCATTTAAACGCGTTGGACACTTAAACACAGGGCTAAAACACAGTGCATTTGGCTATTATGTTGTTACTAATTTTGTTTGTCCTGCTCCTTTTAAATTCAAAGTCATAGGGACAGACACTGCCTTCCTCCTCTGCAGTCAACAGCACAACACAGTTCCTGGTCTATGATGGGGCAGGTGATGCTTACTGAACTGAGACAACCAGACAGAATAAAAATAGTAACAAAGAAACAGGACATTGGGGCTGGGGAGACAGCTGCATGGCACAAGTGCATGCCTGGCAAGTGTAAGGTCATGAGTTCAAACCCTAGTCCCGAAAAAAAAAAAAAAATTAATTAATTAATAAAAAAGAAACAGGGCATTAACAACCCAATCTTTGATAAGCAGGATGGGAAAAGGTCTTGTAATTACTGCTCACTTCTCTATATTTGTACTATCAGATTTTTCTTTATTCCTAAATCTCCATAGTAAATTCTAGTTAGAACCTGAATGTAGCACAAAGTTTTACAAAAAGCAGGAGACACAAAGTTCACTATAAATTTTAATCTATGATATAAATTGTTAAATACACATATTAAAAACATAGTGATCAAATTCCATTTTATAAATACTTCTGTAGAACAAAAAGACTTCCCTCATATCTGACTTTGTATTGTGCTTCGCCTTTTGAGAACCACACTATAACAGCAAACTGTAAAGAGCACACGTAAAACTTGTTAAAATGGCTAGCAAACAGATGTACTGCTTACTAATTCAAATAATACTACAGTCACCCATCCACTGAATGCTCTTCATTTACCTGTATGTTCTCCTATGTAGGATGAAGTGTACACTCCATATTCCTCATGACAGTACAGTCAGGGACCAACAGACACTTAGGGTGTGGGAAGGCTCTCCTTTAACTCTATCAAGATCACTGCTCCTCAGGCTCTGGCATCATCAATATGAGGAAAGCACTTTTTTTGAGACAACACCAAATTAACATCACTGACACAAAATAAGGAAATTCAATGGTTATCAGCATCATTTTAGGAATTATGAAATATTTAGGTAAATAAAACAATAATCAACATAGTAAGACTTTGTCTCAGAACAAAACTATAATTATAAACAAGAAAAAAGGCCATCAACGTCTTTCAGGAAATTGGCACATTCTTAAGGTTCCTAGATATTCAGTGGAGTAGTAATGACTTTTAAATGTTTTTCCAAATGTTTTAAAGCTGAAAATGAGCTAAGTGCAGTGGTGCTTGCCTATACCCAGCACTTGGCAGGCAGAGGCAGGAGGACCACAGCAAGTTAGTGAGTTAAAAAAAAAAAAAAAATCAGCCTGGACTACATAAGTAGCCCTGCCCCCGCCCCCCAAAAAAGCTAGAAATTAGTTATACTATTCGGACTTTGGCTTTATTAATAAAATTTTTGAAGTATTATAAAAGTTAAAAATTTGTATGTGTAGGAATTATAAATCTTTAATAAGAATTTTCAATATATATGCCTCAGACAATTCAAAGGCAAAAATTTATCTTTTTTTGTGGTGCTAGAGACTGAACAGGCCTTTGTGCAGTAGGCAAGCGTTCTATCACTGAACTATATGCCCAGCCTTTTTACTTATTATTATTCTTATTTATATTTATTTATCTATTTATTTGTCTTCTTTTTGCAGTACTGGAATTAAATTCAGGACCCTGCAATTGCCAACCCAATGCTTACGCTGCTGAGTTACCTCCCCAGCCCTTTTGGCTTTTTTGAGACAGGGTTTCACGATGGAGTTCAGGCTGGCCTTGGACTCAACTTTGTTGCCCAGGCTGGCCTAGAACGCAAAGAAATCCTCCTGCCACAGCCTCCTGAGTGCTGGGGTTATGGGTGTATGCCATACACCTGGCTTGCCTTTTTATTTTTTGAGATAGGGTTTCACTAAACTTCCCAGGCTGGCCTCAAATTTGTGATCCTCCTGCTTTAGCCTCCTGAGTAGCTGGAATTATAGACATGGAGCCCTCTGCCCAGCTTTATCCATCATTCTTGATACTACCTGGTAATTTGTGACTTGCTTTCCAAAAGTACAGAAACATGTATGTAAATAAAGGATGGGCATAGTGGTGCACACCTGTAATCCTAGCACTCAAGAAGTTTACACAAGAAGATTGCCAGGAGTTCAAGGCCAGCCTGAGCCACATAGTGAGTTCAAAGTGTGGAATACATAGCAAGGCCCCGTCTTGAAAGAAAAGAAAACAATAACTTTCATGTGGAAAGAATGGGGCTTTTTCTTTTTCAAAACTTCATTAAAAAAAAATCATCGGCTTCCATGTACCAAAATGTTTGAAAACTGCACACATTCAAACATAGTCACCTCCCTTGCAAATAAAAATGCCTAATCTATTACCTTTGAAGACACAGGAAATGGGCAATATATCCCCTTCTCTTCACCTG
Source organism: Capromys pilorides (assembly GCA_004027915.1). Lineage (NCBI taxonomy): Eukaryota > Metazoa > Chordata > Mammalia > Rodentia > Capromyidae > Capromys > Capromys pilorides. The sequence goes on from PVKN010000826.1 coordinate 18,965, forward strand.
ACATTATTTCTATTTTTACTCAGGTTTGCTTTGTGAGATTATGAGAACACAATAAAGAGTTAGGTTTTCATTTTTCTGCTATTGTAACTAGTAAAATAGACTCAAAGCAGATGGGTCACAGTGAGTGATAAACTGGCCTAAAAGATTGAGGAATTTAACTTATAATTCCCTTTTAAGAGGTGTCATTTGACAACAACTTGACTCTGTAACAGCAGGCAAAAAAAAATGAGGTGACATGCTTATTAATTAAAACATTGCAAGGTAAAAAAAAATACAAAACCTGAAAATAAATTCAGTGTTATAGACATTTAAAAAGTACAATTATTAAAAATCTGAATAAAAAGGTCTTGAGAACAAATACATTTTGAGGACATATTTTATATACTTTGAAAAAATAGGCATATTTCAAATAACCTGAAATATCATTTACAGATTTCATAGTCTGTTACATTTTCTTTCCTTCAATGCTGCTTTGCTTCCAAGTCTCACTCAGTAACTCTGTTCTTCATGCTGAAATAAAACTCTGCTTGTTCATTAGTTTTCTGTATATCCCATCTGGCTTTGAAAGCAGCTCTTCGTGTTTCCCGTGCTCAAGAATTCTTCCCTGGTCGAGCACAGCCACAAGGTGGGCGTTCTTGATGGTGGACAGGCGGTGGGCGATGATGAGCACCGTTCTGCCCTCCATCAGCCGATCGAGGGCCTCCTGCACCAGGTGCTCATTCTCAGCATCCAGCGCGCTACTCGGGCCATGAGGAGGAAGCACAGCTGTCAGTGCCACACTCAGTCACTCACACACCTCAGGGTCTACTCTCGAGGGCCCTGCACCAGCAATGGCTTTCACTCTGATCAGAGTCACTCTGCTGTGGCTGAGGCTGTAAGAAGGTGGTGGGCAAAAACACATTGCGGCCTCCGCAGCACCCAGGCTGACTAGAGGGATCTGGGTCTATCTCAAGGGTTCTGGGACCAAAGACAGATGCCTGCCTGCACTCCTCTTGCCACTGCCAATCCTGGCAGCATCATTGTACCCTTCTAGGGAAAAGTGTTTTGTGTTCTATTTCTTTGACAGAATAAAAAAGTTTTTCTAGTTGGGTGTGGTGGCGCTGCAGTGCTATAAACCCAGAAATGGAGGTGAGGTGGAGAGGCTGAGGCAGGAAGATTGTGAGTTTGAGGCCCACCTGGCTAGCTACATAGTGACTTCAAGGCCTGCCTAAACTACATAGTGAGACCCTGTCTCACAAAAATCTACTACCAAGAACAAAAAAATTGTCCTGAAGGGAGAATTTGGGTTAATACAATTATATTCATTATTAAGAACTAAGACATCCTAATCTGGTCACTTCACAAAAGGATGGAAAGGTTTTGGTGGAGAGATTATTTGGTTTAGTACAATTAACACATTTACTAAGATACTCTGTATGCTGTCACATGCATGTTATTAAGGCAACCCCCCAACCCCCCACACACACATCAGTAAGACATCAGGGTATTGAAACAGTTTTACCTGGTTGCTTCATCTAGGAGAAGAATTTTGGGGTTCTGAAGAAAGAAAATAATTTAAAAAAAAACATTATTTTACTAGAAAAAAACCATTTTCAGCAATAAAAAGGAATCTGACCACCCCACAGGAACTCTTGAAGTATTAGTGAGAGAAGCCAGGCACAGGAGCCACGCACTGTGTGTGCCACCTGTGTGAAATGTGCACAGCAGCCACTGTGTGGACAGGAGGCAGATCAATGTCACACAGGGTGAAGTCCATGGGGGACACAGAGGCCCACACAGGCTCTGCCTGTGGCAGGAGGGCCTCTTCTCTAAACAGATCATGATGCCCATGCACAAGTCCAAACACCCAAGCCACTGATTATTCTTTAGTGGCTAAGCTAGGTAATGTATGAATTATATCTATTTTTTTAATTTAATTTAATTTTTTAAAAATCTCATTTATTTATTTGTGTTATGGCTGGCTCAGCCTGACCTGGGGATGGGGTTAGCACAGCATGTAGTGCTGGGAATCCAGCCACGGTCCCTGTGGTTGCCTAAACTTTCCTAGGCAGGCACTTTAGACCGCTGAGCCATCTCGCCGGCCCAATGTATGAATTATATCTCAACAGAACTGTTTTGGACACAGTATCTTACTGTGTAGCTCAGGCTAGCCTTGAATTGGCAGTGATTCTCCTGCCGCTATCTCCCAAGTGCTAGGATTATGGATGTGCACCACCACCCTGGTTTTAACAGAGCTTGTGTGTGTGTGTGTGTGTGTGTGTGTGTGTGTGTGTGTGTGTGTGTGTGTGTCTTTTTGAGACAGGGTCTCTCTATGCAGTTCAGGCTGGCCTTGAGCTCACTTTTGTAGCCCAGGCTGGTCTCAAACTCACACCAATCCTCCTGCCTCAGCCTCCCAAGTGCTGGGATTACAGGTACTTGCCATCACGCCCCAGCTTCTAGCAGAGCTATTTAAAAAGAAAGAAAAACACAGACTCAAATGTCTGAAATAAGGATATGAGTGACACCAGATTGGATAGTATTCACGACAGTTTTGTCCTGTTGATCAATCAAGAAGTAGCATTATGGCTGGTATGGTGGCACACATCTATACCCCAAGCACCTGGGAGGCTGAGGTAGGAGGATCAGTGTGGGTCCGAAGCTAGCTTTGCTACATAGTGAGACCTTGTCTCAAAAACACACAAAAAAAGAAAAAAGATTATGAAATAGGAAGAAAATGTTCAAATGGGGAGGAGGATAAGGAAGGGAATGTGAAAAAATATAATTAGGTTATATGGTGTACAGATACAAATTCTCTATGATGAATGTGATCACTATGTGTACCTAAAATGTTCCAATAAAATCTGATTGGAAAAAAAAGAGATCATTTACAGCAGAGGAAAAACAAAATGTTTCTATCCATACAACAACACAAAATAATTGTGGCTTGTACACTAGTGAGGTGAGAGGCTAACAGGCCAGTGCAGTATCATAAAGATCCACTATGACAACAGGAAAACAAAAAGATGTCAGCTGTGCCCTACAACAAATGACAAGAACAAAACGTATGTGCTATCTGGGTAGACTAAATTGTGTATGGAACACACAGTTGTCATGTGTGAAGACTGCATTCGGTGTGACAATTGGAGCACAGTATTTCTCTGGTAGGCTTTTGTTTGTGTTTACACTAGAATTCACGTAAGTTTTTATTTTTTTTAAAAAAAAGGAAAGAAGAAAAAAATAGCATGAGTTGGGAATCTCAAATGAGTAAGACAGTTTAAAACTCTCAAAGTCCTGTTAATAGTTGGTTTAGGAATACTCACCTAATATATAAAATTAGATAATAAGAGTAAGTTGGTATACATTAAATTCTAGTTTTATCTCAGAAACTACCCAGGAGAAATGAAATTATGTTCTCACTAAAAGGTAGATCCTGGGGCCAGCGAGACAGCTTAGTCATCTAAAGTACCTGCTTAGGCAAGCTTAGGCAAGGACCACGGTTTGATCCCTGGCACCACACTGCACCAGCCCCAGCTCCAGGGTGGGCTGAGCTGGCCACAAATAAGAAAAGAAACCCCGGTCCCACAAAAAGAAAGAAAGAAAAGAAAAGAAAAGAAAAGAAAAGGAAAGGAAAGGAAAGGAAAGGAAAGGAAAGGAAAGGAAAAGATAGACACCATTTGTTCACTAACTATACAGCCGAAACTGGAAAGACTCCAAATCAACCAGTGAAGAGATGAAAAAATAGGAGCACATCAACTCAGCAATACCAGGGAAAGAGTCTCTGAACAGGCTACCGAATAGAGAAACCTCAAAAACATTATGCTAAGTAGCAGAAGAAGTCAGATGCCAAAGATCACACATTGTTTGATACATTTTCATGAAATGTCTAGAAACACACATCTAGACAAACAGAAAAAGATTCTTGGCCTCCTGGTGGTCGGAACAGAGAAGACCACAAATGGGCAGGAGGAGGCTTTCTGGGGAACAGAAATGCTCTACAGTTGGATTGTATTTATAACCAACTCTAAGCACACTAAGAGTAGAATAAAATGGATGCATTTTGTGCTCCTATGACTTGTTTTTAAAAGATCAACTGTAAAACCTGAGGAGAATCACTACAAAACAAAGGACAAGGCTGTTATTTCCTTCAACATAGATGATGGACCTTTAGCTAATAAGGTACTTCCATTCCTATTGGGAGTCTAAGTACTGCAAATGTGTATTAAACTCTTCCTTGACTCCAGGTTGTATGGTATTTGTTTTGGGTGGGGGAGGGAATTGAACCTGGGACCTTGCACTTGCCAGGCCAGCACTTATGCCACTGAGTTATATCCCCAGTCCCGACTCCAGGTTACATAAATACAAATTCTTGCTATTCGGATCCAGTAAGCTTCCTATCCCTATGTGAAACTTTTCTCCCTCTGACCACCCTACAACAGTCCTGGGCCCTCATGTTCAGGAAATACTCAGCACTTGCTGTTAAATTTGTACACACACCCTCAATAGAGCCCCCAGTGTATCATCTATCAGACTCTCAACCACAGAACCATTCGTCCTCTCAAAAACAAAAAAAAGGAAGAAAATGGAAATTACAAAATCCCAGTTAACAATACTAAGAAAACCAGGTAACCGGCTTCAGGCTTACCTTAAGCAGTGCACGAGCAATCGCAATCCGCTGTTTCTGTCCACCTGACAAAAACAACATTTTAAAAAAGAAAGTCTTAACAAAAATTCTTAGAAACAGGTCTTTCTGATAAGACATGTGATAGTTTGAAAATGCTTTCTCCCCATTAGCCATAGGTGGGATTGACAGTTGAACAAAAAACTACCTTTTATGTATGTTCCCATTGCCAGGGATATAGCTCAGTGGTGTAAGTGCCTGCTTGGCAAGCACAAGGTCCCTGGTACCACAAATAATTAAATAAATAAACAAATAAATAAATGTCTTCCCATCAAAGCCAAAATTAGTCATTATTGTCATAGCTAAAATTTATTGGGGGCTGGGTAGATAGTTCAGTGGAATAAATGCTTGTCTGGCAAGCGCAAGGTCCTGAGTTCAATCCCTGGTATGGAAAAATAAAATAAAATAAAATTTATTGGGGACTTACTACACACCAGCATCTCTTCTTTCTCCACTTTTATGTGTGTGAGTACACACATTATGTGGAATTGAACTCAGGACCTTGTGCTTGCTAGGCCACTGTGCCACTGAGCTATATCTATATCTCTGGTCCCTTCCCTGCCTCTGCCCACCTCCCCCCCCATCTCTCTCTGCCTCTGTCTCTGTCTCTATTTTTTTTTTTTTTTTTTTATGGCCGGCTCACCATGCCCTGAAGGTGGGGCTGGCACAACATGTGGTACCGGGGATCAAACCGCTGTCCTGCAGTTGCCTAAGCTTTCCTAACCACGTGCTTTAGGTCACTGAATCATCTCACTGGCCCATTTTGTTGTTGTTTATTTGTTTTTGTTTTGGTCTTTTTGGTCTCCCTACCCAGTTCAGCTGGCCTTGACCTTACTTTGCAGTCCAGGCTGGTCTCAACTCAAAACAATCCTCCTGCCTCAGCGAGTAGTGGGATTATAGGCATGCACCAACACACCCAGTACTTAGCTATTTTGTGGCATTGAACCCAGGGGCTCTGTACTGGGCTATATCTCTAACTCTTTAAATTTTGATACAAGGCTAATTAAATTGCTAAATTGCCCAGGCTGGGCTCAAACTTGTGCAATCCTTCTGCCTCAGCCTCCTAGACTGCTGGCAGGCTTTTCTTTTCTTTTCTTTTTGAGACAGGTCTCACCATGTAGTTGAGATTAGCCTTGAACTCATTACAGTCAAAGTCTCAGCCTTCCAAATCCTGGGATTAAAGGTGTATGTCACCATGCTTGGCAGCAAGCATTTTCTAAAAAAAATGTACACAATGCCAGGTGTGGTGGTGCACACCTGTAATTCCAGCACTCAGGAAGCTGAGGCAAGAGGACTACCATGAATTTGAGGCCAGCTTAGACTACACAGCGAGTTCAAGATTAGCCTGGAATACAGTAGTGGCTGATAAGAAGTATCAACTTGAGAAGTTTAGAAATTTAAGTGACACACCAAGGAGCCAGGGTCCTTACTTTGTAAACATCCTCATCCTGTGCAAGAGGAGAGCAGGGAGACATGTGAGTGCTACACCCACCCTAGGGGGTGGTAGCCTGCATACAATGTAAGGGAGGAAAACAGGCTTATTCTCCCTGCTTGTGCCCTGCTGCTTTTGCGGTCTTCTGCTGCCTTGAAGTGTTGCTGCTGCGCTATGCTGCCTTGCCTAGGAGCCAGCTGATTGCTGATTGAAACCTCCACAAACTTAGCTACACAAACCTTTCCTTGCTTAATTTTGTCCCAGCAACAAGAGAATAGAGACCATGTCTCTGATAGGTCTGGCCCTAGTACAAACTGCTAAATCATCATGGTGGTCATCTAATATGGCTGAAGCCCTTTAAAGGCCCATGTTCCCCAAGACTACCTCCCCCTTCTCCAACTCAGTCCCGGATACAATTTACTTTCACCCTTCTGGCTGCCTCAGAAAAGACCCCCAGTCAGTTCCCTCAGTATATCTAAACATCCCCTTCAAACTGCACCCCTGGCAAAAGGCCATAAAAGCTTCAGCATCCCTTGTTTCAATTGAGAGAATTTCTTGTTTCACCCACATTCTCTCCATGTCCTCAAAAATAATAAAGCCCCATTTCCTTCTTTCTTCTGCCTATTTCTCTGCTGTGCTGGGTGCCTGAAAAAAACCTATCACTCTCAAAAATGAGCAACAAAACAAAACAAAAACAAACACACAAAAAAAACCCCACATGCACAATAAACTCAACCTTTAAGTTTTATTTCTCAGAGGTCCAACTGCAAGCTGACGTGTGAAGCAGGGTCACTGCCTGTTCTAGCCTGCGACCTGCACACTGTCATAGAAACCTGGCCCTTCCAGGCAGGGAGTCAGTTTATTCAAGGAAACACATGTAAGTATTCATAAAAGTCTGTGTTTGACCAAAACTGTATTTCCCTTTCAGCTATACATACAGTTCCTAAACCCCTGCACTCACAGTAACATAAGTCAAGACTTCTCTCTCTCTTTTTTTTTTAGTGGTCAGCTCAGCCTGTTCTGGGGGGGTGGGGTGGGTGCTGGCATAGTGTGTGGTGCCGGGAATCAAACTGTGGTCCCTGCAGTTGCCTAAGCAGGTGCTTTAGACCACTGAGCTATCTCACCAGCCCCCTAAGATGCTTTTAACATCTAAGAGTTATTTGTTATGCTGAAGCTTGAACCCAGAGTCCCACTCTGTGCTAGACAAAGGCCCTACCACTGAGCCACATTCCCAGCCTTTATAAATTTTGAGGAAAGATTTTTTTTCTTTTTTTGTTTTTTTGAGACAGGGTCTCACTATTAGGCCAGGCTGGCCTTGAACTCTCAACCATCCTCCTGTATGCCAGGAACACAGGTATGTGCCACCATGCCCAGTGTGACAAGGTCTTTCTAAGTGGCCCGGGCTGGCCTCAAACTTTCAGTTCTTCTGCCTTAGTCTCCAGGGTAGGGTGATTAAAGGCCTGTGCTACCCTGGCCAAATTAAAGTGCTGGTACAGAATAAATAAAGCACAAAAACAGGTAATAGAGATGAGGTGTGGCCTATATGACCTAAAATAGTTACTCTCTGACTTTTTAATTAAGGATCTTGGCCTCTGGTCTTGTATGCATCATACAAACTTGGGGATGGGAACACTTTTCTTGACAGTTCTACTTGGTGCGGTCCTGCCTCCCCAGGCAGATGGGTCCGGCCACTTCAAATCTGACTTATTTTCTACAAGTTCCTAGGTCCCAAGTTACAAAACACATCTTTTGTGAGATTAAAGAATAAAATACCATGCTGGGACCAAAAACTGTCCAGAGTGAATGTGGAGAAGCCCTTTTGAGGTAGAATATGAAGGCAACTGAGAAGCCAAGCCCACACATGAAATGTCATAGAGCAACAAGGCTACTTCCCCAACTCCACGTACAGAAACTCAAGCCACACTGAGCACGCAGTGTGGTGCATTCCTGGAGCCCAGGGCTTCTGCTGCACAGCAGGAACCAACACATACCCGAGAAAAATAAGGAAATAGAAAACACACACACCTGACAGGAGCACTCCCTTCTCCCCAACCACAGTGTCGAAGCCCTGGGGAAAGCTCCGGATGAAGCCTGCTGCGTTGGCCACCTCTGCTGCTCTCCGCACCTGCTCTGTGGTCACCGAGGACGGGCTGTCAGCACCATAGGCGATGTTCTCAGCGATGGAACAAGAGAATAAAATTGGCTCCTGCAGGTTGGAAATAAAGCTTATGTGGCACAAAGCTCCAGGCAGACTGCAAAACAGCCTTGTCAGTGCAGAGAACTGAGCACAGCACTCGGCTCCAGAGCGAGTCCACAAGAGGGAAGGACAGGCTCCTTACTCAGTGCTGCTTCCTTACTCTGCATGCATGTGCCCAGCAGGCTTCTAAAAAGCTCTCGTTTTACCAAGAACAGGGCTGATACACCCATTTGTCGTCCTCACCATACCATGGGGAAGGGGAACCCACTACAGGGGCCCATGGATGTCCTGTCCAGGCAGGGCCTTATGAACTCTGAGGCCTGTAACACTCAATGTAGCTGTCTGCAGCAGCCAGGCTTCTACTCAGGACAAAGGGGTCTGCTCACTCACCTCTCCCTGACACACACAAACCAGGTAGGACCCACAAAGGTATCAACAAATGTACCAACTCCCCACCTCCCCCTTCCACACTCATAAGCACAAGGTTAACACCTTGCCTGATGTCCCACAGCTGCATGACCCACGTGGCCCATACAGGGTGACATGAGGGGACACAATAGAGAAGAGTGCAGACATGGGAAGCCACAGGCACGTCTGCTGAGCCCAAGTGATGCTGACAAAATTGGCTATCGCAAAATTTCCCTGTCCCAGGGGGCAAATGACCCCCAAATAGCCTCCACCAAGTGACCCCATTACAGTTACACTCCACTCTGAAACTAACCTCTGCTTTGCAGGGTCCCTGGGCCTCACCCTGGCCTTTGCTGTGTACCCCTGAAATCCCCCAGCTGAGCAAGGCAGTGGCTGGTGGGGAGCCAGCAAAAGGCCCAGTGGGTTTTTTTTCCACATTCTTTAGATTATCTGCATTACAAAGAAGCGCCAGTCCCTTGAAGCTTCAACTGTTAAAGTGCTGCAGACCCTTAAGAAATAGCAAACCATATTTCTGTTCCTTGGGAAGTACAACTGGGGAGGACAGAAGTCATTGCAAAGGACACGAGGTGAAAATGGAGGCCTCTTACCTGACTGACAGTCCCAATCTTGGATCTCAGCCAGACAGGGTTTAGCTGGCGGATGTCATGCCCATCGAGACTGATAGTGCCTTGTGGAGGGAGAGTAGCATAGAGTCACTGAGTGTCAAGGGACTGGTGGCTAATGTGAACACAGAAAGGATCCAGTGGGAAATTTCCACATGTAAGTTTTTCCAAGATGAAAACTATTCCCTACATCTCTGAATGGAATCTAAAACCAACATGCTTTATGCAGTGTCAACATCAAGAGGAACCTCTGATTGTTTAGGTTCTTCTATGGCAGACAAGCCACTCAGGGCTGTAGACAGTGCCCAGGCTCCTTGCCAATACATGCTCTAAGAATCCAAAGAGTCACCACTGGGAAGAAACAACGGCCAGCTTTCTTCTTACAGTAAGCAGGTCAGAACCTAGCATGGAACAGCTCTGTCATGCCCTGGGGAGGAGTGCCCCATAGAACATGGGCACTTGATCTTTGCTTCTGAGGTCCACTGAGCATGACTTCCCTGCAGATGAGGGCACATGAGGAGGCAGGGGCATGGAGACCAAGAGGCGAAGCTCTCCACTGCAAAGGCAAAGGAAGGACACCTAGCCTACCAGAAGTCACCACCGCCTCTACAAAGCCATTCCACCCACAAATGACACCTTCTGCCTGAGAAAGCGCCTCCCCAGTTGAGCTCCACTGGCTAATATCTGCTCATCTTGTCTACCTAGGGTGTGGGGGAGATAGGCTCAAGAACTCTTAGCCACAGCCTAATGGGATACTCACCAGAAATGGGATCATACAGTCGCAAGAGGAGTGAAACCACAGTGGATTTGCCAGAACCACTTGAGCCAACCAGTGCAGTGACAGATCCTGATGGGATGGAAAGGCTGAAGTCCTGGAATATGGACACCTCTGGGCGAGCCGGATAGGCAAAGTGCACATTCTTGAACTCCAAGGCACCCTGGAAACTCTGCTCATTTAGGGTTCCGCCCTCTGAAATGTTAAGAGGGAATGTCAACTATTCAATGCATAAGTCAAAATCGTTGCAGTTCTGTTTCTGAGAATGGATGGCAGAGAAGGCCCATCATAGCACTCTTTGAGTCCCATCAGGGAGCAGGCCTGCATCTAATGCCTGACATGTTCCTGCTGCCACCTACTGCACAAGGTGCCCTATGTGCATTCTTTTTTAAAATTTAATTTCATTTTTTTAAACCTTATTTATTTATTTGTTATGGCCAGCTCAGCCTGCTCTGGGGGTGGGGCTGGCACAGCATGTGGTGCTGGAGATTGCACCATGGTCCCTGCAGTTGCCTAAGCTTGCCTAAGCAGGCATTTTATACCGCTGAGCCATCTCTCCGGCCCCATGTGAAGTCTTGTTTGATCTTACAGCCCACAGCCAAGATCTACCTCTTCTCAGAAGGACACTGAGGCCACAGATAGCACAGAGGAGTTGAGATCTGCCTTGGGGAGCAGACTGGCTTCCAACTCTACTCCTGGGGCAGTAGAGTTGAATGAACTTGAGCGAACACTTGAAAGATCAGTGACGAACACGGGTTGCTGTACCATGGCAGCTGGAGGCCTTTGCCCAGGGGTTGCTCAGCTCTGACAGAGAAACTCAGCTCACTTCTACTTGGACTCTGGTCCCAGCACACATCACACTGGAGAAAACGAGGCTCACACACTAGCCTGCACCTACCACACAGCACCTGGGGACCCAGGAGTGGAGAAGAATGACTGCTTCTCACACCATTTTTTCTGAGACCCAGTGAAGTATGCCAAGAAAACTAAGAGCGTATGTATGCTGGATCATTCCAGTGTTCAATCCTAGCCTCTTACATGGTAGCCCCACTCAGTCAATGGCTGGCTCCTCCTAATTGCACCCAGTTTATTCTCTGTCCTGCTCTGGGCAGAAACCAATGATGTCCAAGCACAGCAGCAGCAGCCACACCAGTGGGTGTCCTTGCCCATCTTTCTTTCATAGGAAACCTGCCTCTTCCAGCTGAGCTTCCGGGATCACATCCAGTGGCAGGACAAGGTACTGGCCTATCTCTCCGAAGTTTAATAACTTAAACTCCAAGTACATTGGTTCATATCAAATATGAGAACACGTATTTGTTTTTTTGTTGTAATTGTTGTTTGTCTTTTTGAGACAGAGTCTTGCCATGCAGTTCAGGATGGCCTTGAGCTCACTGTAGCTCAAGCTGGTCTCGAACTTGCAACGGTCCTCCTGCCTCAGCTTCCTAAGTACTTTAATTACAGGAATGGATACCATATATTTATAATATACATTTGTATTTTCCTTTAGTAAGATGATGCAAAATGCCATCCAATTGTTTCATGACACACAGACATTTATGCAAGATATAGGAAACTGAAACTACAAGCCCATCTCACCGTTAAAAGGCAGCTGGGGCTGCCGCTCCAGGAGCTCCCAAAGACGCCCACCAGCACCCAGTCCTTTCATCAGCTCCGAGTAGAAAGAGCTCAGACCTAGGACAAGAAGCAGAAAAACACACATCCATCAGTAGGACCAGGGAAGGCTATAGGCTCCTCCTATCCCTTGGGTAACATGACAACATTTCTGTTGGTAATGGTGGTGTTTAAGGTATTGGGGAGTGAACCTAGGATCTCTGCAGAGTTACATCCCCAGTTCTTTTTTTATTTTGAGAAAGAGTCTTGATAAGTTGCCCAGGGTGATCTTAAACTTGCGATCCTCCTGCCTCAGCCTCCCAAGTGCTGAGATTATAGGTGTGTACCACCATGCCCAGCTACCATTTCCTCTGTCTTATACCATTATTTTCCTCTGGCTTTTTTTTTTTTTTTTCCAGAACTGGGAATCAAACTCAGGACCCTGCACTTGCCTTGCACCCTGAGCTATCTCCCCGGCCCCTCCTCTGGCTTCTTAACCCACAGTTTTGTTGATTTTTCATAAGGATATAATGTTTGATTAAGGAACTTACAAAAACAAACTGCCATACTAATCTCCACAGAATGAAATTAAAAATGTTGCAGAGGAAATCTACCAGTGAAAAACACAGCACTATAGCTAAAATGCAATGTTTATCCAATAACTAAAATGAATGAAATACTTCAATATTTACTTTAAAGGCAATCTATAAAAGTCAAGCCTTCTCTTTAGGTACATAATGAGCACAACTTTTGTTCTTAACTTTTTTTTAAAGCCTTTATTTATTTGGTATAGGATCTCACTATGCAGCTCAGATTCATAGTGATCCTTCTGTCTCAGCCGCTCTAGTGCTGGGATTACTGGTATGTGCCACCACACCTGGTTTCAGTGGCCAACATGGTGTGCTCAGGGTTTAGGGGCTGGCACAACATGTGGTACGGGGGATCAAACTCAGGTCCTTGCCCTTGACAGGCAGGTGCTTAGACCGCCAAGCTATCTCCCCAACCCAAGTATAACTTTCAAATGGGCTAAAAAAATGAGAAAGGGGTTTCATTAATGTTAGTCTACTTCTAGTTACCTTTACTTATAATTTTTTTTGTGTGTGTGTAAGGTCTCACTATGCAGCTCTAACTCATAGTGATCCTCCTGTTTTCTGCCTCCCAAGTGCTGGGATTATAGGTGTGCACCACCACACCTGGACTACCTTTACTTATAACCTTTATTTATCATTTAACTAATAATTGATATTCCAGCTACAATTGTCCATGTCAAATATGAGAACATATATTTGTAATATTTTCCTTTAGCAAGGATGTTGAAAAATATGATCCAAAAACGTACTCCACAGGATACAGTAAACCTTTATGTCAATTACAATAAAGCACATGGACCTATACACTTGGGTTAACTTATCTCCAGCAAAGAGCCAAAGGCAGCAGCTCAGTGGAGATGCAGTGTGGGCACATCTGCAGTCTCTGGAACAATTGAACATCTACAAACAAAACTGATCTAGACACAGACATCACACCTTCCCCGAGCAATAACTTAAAATGAATTATAAGCTCGGCATGGTGGTGTATACCTGTAATCCCAGCATTTGGGAGGCTGAAGATTAAGGATCACAAGTTAGAGGCTACATCGTGCAAGGCTAGCCTGAACTACACAGTGAGACCTTGTCTCAAAACAAAAACAGGGGCTAGGGATTTGGCTCAGAGGTAGAATGCCTGCCTAGCAAGGTGGAAGCCCTGGGTTCGGTCTTCGGCAACAAAAACAAAAATAAACCTTTGCTAAAAAAAAATTCAACCAAAAAAATATGGTATAATGAAAAAAACAAAAACAAAAAATGAATCATAAGGGCTGGGGAGATGGGCCAGCAAGATGGTTCAGCAGTCTAAAGCGCC